>CAJNSZ010000987.1:0-40251 GCA_905329745.1 Rotaria sp. Silwood2 | reverse complement strand
GAGAAAACACATGAACTCATTAGTTTCAATGGCAACTTACGAATGTAAAATTGTTCACAAATCTAAATAGGAAAAAAGCAAATTGATGAATTCTGACCATAGCTTATTAATAATGGAATTCACCATGAACGAATGTACAAAAAGAAGAATGGATTCTTTCAATGGTAACTGAGATGTGTAAAAGTTTTGAGAAGCCTAAACAGAAAAAAATGAATTGATTAATGGTTGGCATAATGTACCAATAATGGAATTCAAAATAAGTTATTTTGAGAGATAAAGCAGCTTATTGTTTTCTAAGAGTAAATTACTGTATGAGAATTCTTCAGCAATTTAAGAAAGAAGATAAAAAAATGATTTAATTTTAATGGATAGTTACCAATAGGAGAACCTTTAAGGAACAAAAGTGGAACATGGAAGAATTGGTAAGATTCAATTGTAACTGACCAGGAATAAAATTTTCAACGAACCTAAAGAGAAAAAAACGAATTCATTATTTTCAGTGATAACTTACCAATGTAAAATTGTTGTTGAAGCTGAAAAGAAAAAGAATATTTACTGTGATAACTTCCTAATAAAAGAATCTTCACGAACCTATATAAAAAAAATTTGTTTTGATGGTAATTCACGCATCATGGCATTCTAAACAAACTAAAGTAGAACATAAACGAATTCGTTAATTCTACATGTAACTTAATTATATCAGAAGCTCACGAAGAACCTAAATTCCTAAAGAGTTGATATGTTCTATTTTAGATAGTGTTCAAACACACCTTATTCTGCGTATCGATCTTATAAACAGATTAAAGACTTGAACATATTTGAAAGTAATAGTTGTGAATAATATGATCGTTTGAGTTGTCTTTAATATAAGCGGGTATCATTTTTTTGGATTGAAGTAAATTTTCAATTCCCTAGTAAACCTAATGGCTCCGATAGCTGACTTCTCAGTGGAATGTTTGAGGAAGCGGATACACGCTTCATTGTTTTTTGTAGCTTTTGGGCACCATTTCATTGCTATATGTGACAGATTTTACTTGATTATGGTAGGTCTCAATTTATTTAAAATAAAATCAATTCATCAATGTGCGAAAAAAAAATAAAACAAGTTTGTTTATGTGAAAGATAATAGAAGATGTTTATGAAAACAGCTTCTAGTTCACTTTAGTGATTATAGGGAGAATGTACCGTATGAAAAAGAAAACCCAGTCAGCAATACTAATACAAATGAAACTAAAAAAGTTCAGTCTTTATTTGTCTCTTTTTTTCACGCGTTTTAAGCGTGATGATATTGGTCCTTCAGGACTATGTCGACGTTTTTTTTTATGGTGAAATATTATTTGGTGGTTTTGTTAATGGAGAAACATGTTTTGGTAGTTTTGTTGATGGAAAAACATGTGTTGGTGGTTTTGTTGAGGGAGAAACATGATTTGATGGTTTTGTTGATGGAGAAACATGTTTTGGTGGTTTTGTTGATGGAGAAGCATGATTTGGTGGTTTTGTTGATGATACTTGATTACGGCTTCGTATCATTTTGTGTTCGATGTTGACTGAATACAAACTGTTTTCATTCGAAAGCGCAGATGTCGATGTTTCAAAATTTACTTCTTTTATTGATGAAAAATGCGCTTGTATATCAGGATCGATTAATGACGATAGTAATCTTTCTCTTGGAGAATTATTTATATCATCATTGTTAGCACTTGTTGTCGTTGTTGGATTTTAAACAGCATCGGATACCACATATACGGACAATTGTGTTTTAGCTTCAACTGATGGATGATATTCGGATGTTCTTTCAGTAAAAACTTCGTGTGGTTCTTCATCAGATGAACTATCAGGATCATTTTCTTCTAAGTGTACCAAATCCGTGATCGAATCTGTATGTGTTTTATTGTTGGTAGATGTAATTTTTACCACTTGATTTGTTTGTTTACGTTCTTTTTTATCAATTTGAAAGTTCCATGCTTTTAATGTAAATCGTAATTGTTTTGTTAATGCTGCTGGTTCTTGTAGTAATATTCCATACAATAAATGTATAATTCGATTGTGTGTACCAAATTGTAATTCAAATATAACATATAAAGAGACAATAATACATAAAGCTTGGTCGATTGATGTTGTTGCAGTAATAACATCATAATCTAAATAAATTAGAAATTTGTCTGTTGGAACTTGTATTATTGGACGAGGAGATGATGGTTCCTTAATGATAAAGAAAACAAAATGTGATGAATTTTTTTAATCTAAATAAGTAAAACCTCCGACACATTAGAAGACCCCTCCCCACACATAATAGAAGACCACCCTTGAATAAATGAAGCAAAATATATATTAGAAGACTCCCCTGATAAAATCGATTTTTTAGATTTTAATCAGTATCTCATTCCTTTCCAATAATTACNGACTGTGAATAATAATTTGTAACTTTTGAAGTCGATTTCAAACTTTTCAATCAACTACAAGAGCACCTTCTCTGTTGCGCAGTCGTACTGTGTCACGTCGCTAACGAATTCGTCACGTCACGAACGCCAAATAAACTCAATTTAGTTAAAAATCCAAAATTATTCAGAAAAAACATTGAGTAAATATTTTTGTAGCTTCAAGAGTCGCCTGCAACATTTACTATTAAGTTTTCGAAAATACTGTTTCGATTCGCAGATTTTTCAAACTGAAATGCTTGTAGTGGAAGTTGATGTCCTTTTTTGAGTCACGTCGCTAACGCTAGTTTTTTAATCATAACTCTGATGAACAATAATCCCTAGGGCTGTTTCTTTCAAGGTGTCTAGAACAACTTAGCATACGTATAGGATATAAAAAAATCAGCTCTAAATAAGCTGATTGTCCAGAGCTATATGCATTTCAATTTTGCGAAGTCACGTCACTAACAAATGATTTTGCCCATATATGTATAGTCGTTTTGGTGTTTTTCTTTTCTGTTGTTATGGATGTGGGTGTGGATCTTCTTCAGATTTACCTGTACTCACACTCGCATTAAGTAACGATATTTATAATGAACATAAAGAAAAATCAACATATAATGAAAAATGAAAATATAAATTCAGATAAATGTTTGAATCAAAAGAAGCACGTTATTAAAACAAATCGAAATACACTTGCAAATACAAATCAACATTTACATCCAAAAGAACGTTTAAATAAAATTGAACATATGGAAGCAGATCATATAAGACATGTGAATAAAAATGAAACTGTAAATTCAGATAAATGTTTAAATAAAAAGCATGTTATTAATACAAATCGAAAAATGCATATGGATGCAAATCAACATCTACATTCAAATGAACTTTTAAATGAAATTGAAAATATTATTGAATTAAATAGAAATAAGTATGCTAATCCACATGAGCATTTAATTATGGTAAGATTTTCTCTATAATCAGTAATAATAGAAAGTGTACTAAATAGGCGATTACTTTATCAATAAGTAGATTTTCTATTTTTGAAAAAATAAAAATATATAAAGCTTTATTATTTAAAAAATGAAGATAGATAAAATCTTTATCTTCATAAGATAAATATAGAAGAAATTTTGATCATTTATGTTTTATTTCACCCTTTGACCTTGATATTTCTAAAAGGAAAATAGAGAAGAGATTCTTATATGAAAGCGATAAATATTTTTTACTCACTATCCGACGGTCGCTATAAAAAAAAATCCGGCGGTGATTCTCCATAGAGCATATATAAATTACCATATATAGAGTTAGGATTAATAAGATTTTTAATCCAATGGATTATTAAAGTGATAATGATGACTTGTGGGCGGCAATAGAGGGAATGAGGTAATCACCCACTCCTGTTCCATAAGATATATAGAAAAATTTATTTCTGTTTCATTAATGATGTATTTTTCTTTTTTAGAATATTGAAAATAATCATGCTGAACATGAAAATAGGGAAAGAAAGAAAAACCAGGACATTAAATTAGAGCTTCAAAATCAATGTAGTCGACGTGACCAACAGCTGCTCAAATGGGTTGAAAAACAAGACAATATAAATCAAAATATACTTGAATTAACCAGAAGGCAAACTGATTCAGCTGAAAAACAAAATCTTATACGCAATAAAATAGTTGATTTAATTCAAAAACAAAATAATTCAGCTGAAGATGTGAAAAAATTGATTGAATCATTTGGTATTATTGCTCACAAGTTGGTCGACAAAAAAACTTAAACAATATTTACATAGCACTTATTATGTTTTTGGCAGGTTGTAAAAGCGTGAAGGAGCAGTGAAGATCATTTTTCTCGTTTTTTTCTTTGTCAGTTTTTTTTTGTTCAATAAATACAATATGACTAAAGGGTGATTCAAAAGTCTTCGACCCTCTCTGTAAATTGACGTTATGTATATGAATACATATATAGATAGTTGATTGAAATATACAGTTTTGTAGAGAATGAGAAAAGCTGTCATCTGGAAAAAAAGATTGAAATTATGTCATAGTTATGATCATTTTATTCATGATGACTAAGCATTTAACACGTTACATTTTCTGCAGAAACAAAAAAATCTGTAATGTTTGAGTCATTAAGGTCGAGTAAAACATTGTTTTTACTAAATATTTCTATATGATTTGATACAGTTCGACAAGTTCTACAAGAATATGAATATCAAAAGAAAATTCTGATCCTCTTTCCAGTACAAAACGTGGAGAAAACCAGAAAGATTAATAAAAATCTGACATATCTTGCATTCGAGAGTATGTTTGACTTTCAATAATTCTAGCTGATCGACTGTTGATTTATGTTTCGAGATGCAGTGTCACATACTGAAGCTGAAAATAACCTTTCCGAGCTTCATGAACAGACGGAACAATCGATCAGCTAAAGTTATTGAAAGTTCAGCATACTCTCCATAATGCAACATATATGAAATTTTTATTAGACTTTCTGATTTTCTTCAAGCATTGTATTGGAAACAGCATCAGAATTTTTTTTGATATTCATATTCTTGTAGAGCTCGTCGAACTCTATCGAATCACATACAAATACCTGAAAAAACAATATTTCGCCTCAGACGTTACAAGCATATTTTGTTTTTGCAGAAGATGTAACGTGTTAAATACTCAGTCATCATGAATAAAATGATCATAACTTTTCATAACTACGACACAATTTCAACCTTGTTTTTTTCAGATGATAGCTTTTCTCATTCTGTACAAAACTGTATATTTCAATCGACTATCTATATATGTATTCATATACATAACGTCAATTTACAGAGAAGGTCGAAAACTTTTGAATCACTCTTTAATGAACTCTAGGATTTTTTCTTTTGACCTACCACTCCCCAATATCCATTCACTAAGTAAATGTATCTTGGTAAACTTTTCTGCTGATTTCATCTATCAACACTGGTTTTGCTTTTACTCGTATGAAACATTTAATATTTCAGCCAGTATTCGTTTATGATTTGTATATAGAATCGAAGATTAGACTTATAGAACATACAGGTATTTCTGAAAACTCGAACTGGAATGGAACACACAAGAAAACGACATGGTCATTGCTCGATTATTCATGAGTTTTGTTTAAATGCATCCACTCATGCTCTATCTGGTATTACCCACAGTGAAAGTTTATCTAACCGTCTTTTTTGGTCAATCTCATTCGTTGTCTTCACTGAAATTATGATCTATTTTGTCGTCATAATAATTCTAGCCTATTTCAACTACCCAACAAACATAGATGTAACTTATACAAGAAAATGGCCGCAATACTTTCCAGCATTTCGTCTATGCAATGCTGCATCATTACGAGTTCATCAATTTATTGATCCATTTTTAAACTACACTAATGCACTCAATCTTAGTAATACAAATGACACAACGACAATTACGACTTTTGATATCGCTGACATTTATGACTTTTTAATTTATAAAATCAATCGAAACGAACCAATCGACTCTTTTTTCTATTCACTTTCTTCAATGCTCGTTACATGTACACTGAATTATCAATCATGCTCAGCAGTTGATTTCGTTTCATTCACAATTCCAGTCTATGGTCTCTATTATACATTCAATGCAAAATTAAAACATAGGAACAACGATAGTGTACGGCATGCAAATCAGAATGGCGGTGACGAGAAACTATCTTTAGGTCTTTATGTACATAGTCATCAATACTTCCCATAAACGTCAGATTGTAAGTAGAAAAAAAATAGGCACTTGATTACTTCGTACTTTTGATGTTTATGCAGCTTTGGGTGTGGTCACTTAAATCCATCATAATACTCAGTTGCGAACCATTGAAGCTGCTGGTGTAGAACTGACACCGAGACGAAAACACAAATTGGGTTACAGAAAGAAGACACTCTCTTTCTTGTCTTCACCGTATAGTAGTTGTACGAATACTGTTTCTCTCTCAATGCAATTCATGCTTGAAAAGTATAGCGGTGTCGATTATGGGTATTCGGAAACTAGCTGTTATCTACTTTGTGAACAAGTGTACACGTAAGTATATTTACATAGAATATTTCGATTTGTCTATGAATCAAATGGATATTCTCTCATGTTTAGGTATGAACAATGCGGCTGTGTGAATCCAGTTCTATGGAATGCTCGGTCGATTGCTTTAACAGATACAAACAACGTCTTTATAAATAGATATTGTTCTGACTGTTAAGCCGAATGCTCAATAGCAAATTTCATCGTTCAAACATCGTCATTGAAAGCACCTGTCGAATCGCAAATTGAATGTATAAAGAGTATTGTTGAAAACATTTCAATTCCTTTGCCTGTGAATTGGTTGAATACTTGGCGTGACCATATTTATGGGAATTATCTTGCTGTGAGTGTCGTCCTTGAAACTAATATTGTTGAAAAAAAAATACACAACAACATCACTTGGTGTTGGTGACGTTATTTTGAATATCGAATGCGAAACAAGTTTATGAATTGGTATCAGGTTTCTTTCAATAATGGAAGTTATTGAAATGGTGTATCGATTAACGCGGTATTAATACTATTTATCCCGGGAGGATTTCGCAAAGAAATAACGAACACTTTCTAAGTGAACATTTTTTTTATTACGTTTTGACTCAATATTATGAGGGTGTGGGGTGTGGGGTGTGGGTGTTGGTGTAGGTGTAGGTGTGGATGTCACTCTTCCAATTAAGCAAACCCACATTCACACCGAAATCCACCCTCATTGGTCTTGACATTAATTATTTATCTTTATAAGCTCTCGGTGAGCTCTAGATACTTGCATCAGATGAGATCATAATGAGACAGGAGGGAATCAGTTCATAGTGAAATGATTTATTTTCCAAGGAAAAAGTTGGAGACGAGTCGATAAAAATATGTTTCGATCGTTATTCATTTAGAAACATTGACGGAAATTTGTACCGATGATCGAGGATCAAGATGTCAATCGAAAAATCGATCAGGTTAATGAATAACAAATGTGAATTTCTTCGACTTTTTATCGATTACTTGACTTGTTGAGATGAAATCTGCGAAAGAATTTCGAAGAAAAAGAATACCTGGAAGCATTATTTTTTTCCTTTTCGATGATCACCGCCTGATTCTTGATCAACGCATGCTTTTTTCATCATAAACAAATTGATCAACAAAATAGAGTCGCTCGAGTGTCTTTTGGCGCATATTTTTGTTTTCAAAAATGCGAAATTCATTCTTCAAAAGACAAAGAAAAATAGAAAAAAAAAACTTTTTGCCAAGAGCGTCCAAAGCATTTTCTTTTTTCTCTTTTTGACGACGAGACGTACACGGGCAAAGTAAGTGTTTGAAAAAGCAGAACCATGTGTGTTGACTGTCATTTTCAATGACTTTCTAGATACTCTTAATGAATTTTCCTTTTTATTCTCCCGATAGATCTTGTTCAAAGAAAAATTTTTCTCCGTAACATAATATTTCGACTCGCAGTGACTGGATTAAGAATATCGGTCCTTGTGCAATAGCATATTTATAAACGGAGTACTCTTGTTTGGTGATTATTAATCAGTAGAAACGAACATAGTAGAAGCAAACAAATGTGAAAGAGAGAAGAAATATTTCGATTGTCGTTTCTTCCAAGAGAAGTCCTCATTTCATTCAAATAATGATATTTTCATACTTTTTTCGTTACAACGACTTTGACATATTTTCACATATACTTGCTTGCTACCACAAGAATTAGGCAGCAAGTTTCTTTGTCTTTAAATTTTCGCCAAAACTAAACACTTCTCGTAATTTTCAATTTTCTCAGGACTAGATCATTGTTTGAAAGTGTGCAGCGTCTCGAACGAGAAAGCAAATAATCATTTACAAAGCTACCAAAGAAACTGATTTCTATCAAGTTTTGTGGATCTGTTAAAAGTTTTGTCAAATAAGGTTTAGCTTATTGAAATTTCAGGTTTTTGAAGTACTTCCAAGAAATATCATTCGACATAACATGATTCCCACAATTTCAAGTTGATTTTTGTAAAGTTTATTAAAAGCTGCATCGATTCGTGTGGAGATATTCGGAAAAAACTTGGGTAAAAGTTTTCTAAAAGGCTCCTAGAATACTATTGAGCGCTTAAAACGCTCATACATCTACGTATTATTTAAAGGATAACAGCCTATGCCATCCACGATAAATAATGACTTTTCGATTCCATCATCTCTGAAAAATGCTCATGTATGGAGACAACTGCACATAAATATTAGTCGTTTTTAACTGACCTATGAGAAACACTGACAGAGTTCAACCTTGTTGTAGCCGTTTTTGAATAATCAAAATTCAGTTTTATAGAACGCACTAACAGCTACAAAATGTAATATTTGTGTTTCTGTTTAAAGTGAAAAATCAATGAAATACGAATCACAAGGAACTTCCCACTAATAGGATTATCCATATATGAAAATCGCTTAAGTCGAGTCTGCCTATCTCATCAAAAGAACTTGTGAGTTTGAGTGTGAGCGAAAATAAGATCGACGTTCATAATGGAATTCTCATCCTCACAGAAAACAGTCCTCTGGGCAGTTTTGTAAAGAACGTTTTGCTGTATTCTTCCAGACGTCCTACACATTCAACCGATGAACTGGTCCTGAGAACATTGAAGATTACGAAAACTGCTTAATTTTGGTGAGAATTTAAGGGAAATATTCAGACGTTGCCTATATTTAATTTATAACTTCTGATAGGATCGGCGGATAGGTCATATTATTTCACCCACAACCTCTCAAACATAAGCCTATTGAATGCTGAATGAAAATCGAAATAAAACATTTTGCAGAGGTCATTGATGGTGGTGATCTCGTGAATTCTTTCTTAATTAGAAAAAGAAATGATATTTACAAGTGTGATTTGCGAATACGTGTAAGCATCGTTCATACCTATACATATGCCTAACACGTAGATGGATAGAATATCCAAAGGTGGTTTACAATTCTGTACATACCAAAAACCTGCGGATGTAACCTGAGAAAAAAAAAACATTGTTGTAAAATTTTCTTGTTTCCAATTGAGAAGCGGTTACAAAAAAAGTTAATAGTGCCTCGTTTACTTTTGTGTGCCTGTATAATTCAGTAGTATCCAACTTGAAACTTGAATTCAATTGACATTTCAAGTTTCAATTTTCAATTTTCAACCGTGTGTGTGTACTTTCGCGTGTGCAACCTTTCTCGGTACCCAGAGCAGGACTCGGCATAACTCTTTTTGCCGTAATCAATAGTTCAATTGTTTAGTTGTTGAATATTTGGACTTCAACCTTTTAATAATTGAATAGCTGAATTTAACTTTCAAGTTTGGCATGTGTGGCCAAACTGGAAAATTTAAACTTGAAACTTGAAATTTGAATTGAATTCAAGTTTCAAGTTGTACATATACGAATATTTGTTTGTAACCATTCGGTCATCAATACATTCGTTCGCCTTGTAAGTATTGAAATTTTATTGAATTGTTCGTCTCACTTAGCATAAGCATCATCCCTACGAGTAGCAAGGAACTAGTCTATGTTGTTGCGTGTTTGATCAACTAATCAGTCTAACTAAGTTTTGGGAAAGAAATAGTGTTGAGTTGAAAAAAAGGGTCCGGTTTGACACTGGAAAAATCATCAAAACAATATACAAACGATATGTTTTCGTGTTTTTAAAGTATGCGCATGCGTGCATTTTTTTCAACAAACTTCTTAGCTTTTGATTACCTAGTACCACATTTGTGAGTTCGTGTTTCTTCTTCTCGCAGGCCAAAATTTTTGATTATCGTATATGATCGTGTTCAGTCATGCCTTTTGCTGATAAAACTTGAGATATACTTCGTTGTACACCTTCACGACGAAATACGGAGGTCTATAATGATCGTGAACGATCGTATGTGACATGGAACTTGTATCATAGCAGATAGATTCACTTCACACAAATACCTTCACACTTTAGAAAAATGTGAGTATTTCTTCACACAAAACCAACCGCTGAATCTATCTTCGAAGTATCAATATACCCGTTATTCAAAAAATGTTAAACATTGCTAATTCCTATACCATTTGTGCCAAGACGGTCAGATACAGTAGTTCATTTGACACTTTAGACGACTTTAGATAATCACTTAACTCAGGTAAGCCACCGGATTAAACCAGCTAGTTTGCGAGAAGATATACAATTACTAAAGACAATCGTGGATGATCATAGGAATCTGTCGCTTAAGGTTACTCTTCTATCTCTCTGACTTTATTTGACTCTAACCAAGATTATGACCGATTGGACACAAAGGACTAAAGTAAGACTAGGGATGCATCAATTCCAATCCAATTAAATCTTAACCCTGAAATCGATTGAAATTGATTATAGTTGGAAATTCTATTGAGTGGAATCGGTTGAAATCTTAATTGACATATGTCGTCCGTGGGCTTCATTAAATAATCAATATGTCGCAAAGCAGCATGCATGTGGCACACTTTCTTTTCGATGTTTTTTTGATTCATAATGATTTTGCTTGTTTCCTCTCGTGGTAATTGTCTAACAATTAATTAAGTAAAACAATTAAGCAAGTGTCTCACGTTACAATTTTCATATTTTTCGCTCACAAACAGTGTTTTTTTACATGATTTTTTTTCTTTTTTTCGTAGTGCGTCAATCCTAATATGGCCCATAGCAAGACTTCAGGAAGCAACTCGAAACAGTATTCGCAACAACAAACATCAATTCCATATTCCAACTTACCACCACGCAGAACACATTCGAGCAGTCGTTATGGAAGTCCTTATAGAATATTGCCTGAATTCACCAGTGGGGTTACCTATACCGATCGGAACACATCGAGCCGAAATAAGTTCACATCATCCAAGTATCGTTGGATTTTGTCAACAGATACTGAACGGCTTCGCTTTCAAGAGCATTTGGAAAAGATGCAGAAGGTAACGGATAGCCCTGAATAAATTTCTTATTTCTTTCTCTAGACAAGAGTTTAAAATATTTAGTTCATAAAAGCAGAGTAACTCTCGTAAAAAAACACGCCTTCAATGGTAGTGTTAATATTGATGCATTAGAAAGTCATTCTTTTTTCTCTTTTGTAAAATATGATTTGTAATGAGTATTGAAATATATCGTAGATCAAGTGAACTGCTTTATCCCTCACATGAGCATTCAGGCAACCAAATAGACTTTCAATATTCAGATTCAAATGTTACTGAGGCCTAAAGTTACATTAGTTATGTATTTAACTACAGTCCAGACTCAATTTCCAAGTTTTTAATTTAAGATGCAATCACAGCTACATAGAGATTGTTGTGCAACTTTAGGATTGGAAACATTTACTAAATATGACATGTCTTTGGGGTTTCTCCGAGTTGTGCTGTTTACTTTAGTATGCCAAAAGAATTCCAATAAATTTAACACAAAACATTGCTCACGAACAATAAAGTGTTTCGCGAAATCAAACGGATATTTTTAATCAAATTCTCATGCGTTGTTTCTTAGTGCAAATCATCATGCATCTGTAGTGGATGCGCATAATAGAATAACTAGATATCCAAGCATACGAATCTGAACCTTTATTGAGATACACTGTTTTGAATATGGCGTTCGACCTATAGCCATTCAGAGTGATGTGTACTATGATTATTTAATTATCAGGTCGGTCAAGTTCCAAATGGATAATCAAAGCTCGAATATATACAGACTGTTAAAATTTAACATCGATTGTTTGGTTCCAAACACAGTTCATAGATCGTTTGAAAGTTACTATTTATGATCTGCAAAGACAGATGACCATGAGCGTACATCTATAAATATTAAATTAATTTTGGATGGAGATTATGCGCATTCTATGGGTGCTAGAGATGAATAAAAAAATCCTCAATGATTTGATTTTCCAGATCTTCGCTCTTACGAAATTCAATTCTTATGGAATTTTTTCATAAAACTCCGTAGCTCTTCTCAGATTACCTCGAAAGTGAACTTTCGAATGCCGATCTGAGACTCTGCATATCTAAAACTCTAAGAGGTTGTAGTTGTTTCCACCATGAAATACGAACGTAGGCACAATATTTTCTTTTTCATGTAACAGAATTATCAATATTCGTACCTTACGATAGATGCAAATTAAAATCTCTAAAACTTTCGCTATGAATTGACCTCATTAGATACTTTAGTTGCACAACGCTTCAAAAAGGAAATTGCGAGCCAACTGTGAAGTCCATAGGAGGAGAATCATGCGATTTTACAGAAAGATTTGGTAAGAATTCGATTTTGTAACACGGAAAGCTTGAAAAAATAACCCATTCTAGACTCTTTCAAAACTCACGAAAGCTCATTTAATAAGCACTATTTCGATTCAAGAATGATTTAGCATCTAGAGAAATTCACTGGTACGTTCTCAATGACTTCTAGTTGTGACCCTGAAATTGGATACCAGATATGAATCCTAATCTACTTTAGCCTCTTAAAGAACCATGATCCAATAAGAAATAATATTCTTCATAGTTAACTGGATGAGAAAAGCTATTGTTTAATTGTTATTTAATAATGTTGTAATGATAAAATCATTAGTCTACTGTTTAAATCAGTGATTTAAAAGTTAAAAGATCGATTGCTACAGAATCTTGCTAATAAAGGAGGCTAAATAAGAATAGATAATCAACCTCAAGCGCAAAATATAATTACACAAAATACCAAGTTGTTAGCTATAGCAATTAAAGGGACTGCACCTGATTCCCATTTTCTGCTGATGGTGCTTGTCATTTCATTATGCATTTTTGGATGATGATATTTTGAACTTTTTGACTATGAAGGTTTGCATTTTTAGATCATATAGTATTATGAATTTTCAAACCTCTAACCATAGAATTATTATTGGATCCTTTTTGAGTTTTTTGAAAGTCGTGAAACCTTAAAGTCAAAAGACTTATTTCTCTCTCTTGATACGATAGAGAAAACCTGTGCGATAGAGTTAGACAAATCGCCGCATATCTTTTGAGGCTAAAATTAGTATATTTATTTTTTTTGAAAATACTCTTATCATAGGGTGAAAGTTCAGTGAAAGAATGACAGTAAATAAAAACAACCAAAATGACATTCAAATGAATCTCTTTAAAGTCTTTCATATTTCATAGAGATCTGCTCCTCAGTCGTTTATTAGATCGAAGGATATAAAATACTTTGAACTGATGTATGGTTAGTCTTAATCCAGTCTATTGACACTCTATTTATTGTCTCATTTGAGAGGCACTCGTCATCAAACCAGCAAAATTCGTAGACAAGTTCAACTGCAATGAAGTGGACGTCGCTATGCTGCCAAAGGAGCCAGTGTTAGTAGGAATTAATAGCGATGATCATCAGTTCGATATTACCAATGACGCAGTAGATGTTGAAGAGATGAGTCACCGTTTGGCATGTTTAGCGAAAGCGATGCTCGACAAAATTGAGAACCTTTGCAAAGTCACCAGCTTTCGATTTGACAAAAAATTTCGACTTGAATTTCGACCAATCTCCTTCTATGAGAATGCTGCTGGCACGTCTCTCAATAACAATTGGGAACTACGCATGAATTTGGATCCAGTTGTTTGGTTTGACTGGAAGTGGAACGATGCATCACTATCGCACGATGACCAGAGAGAATTTCTTGTCGTTGCCCGTGACTATGTCGATAAGTATCAAAATTTTATACGCGAAGAATATTTGTATGCACCGAAACAAAAGCCATTGGTTCTGAAACGCTATGACTCAAATCAATCAATAAATATGGAAAATAGCGATCTTCCTAGAGCTCTGCTTATCTGTTCAGAAAAGGTAGCGGGACGACTAAAGCAAGACGGCAAATGCGATCATTATATCATCAATGAAACAGTCGTTATGGAATGGCCTGTTTGCTCAGGTGAGAAAGAGATAATGAGTGAGAGGTAATTTTATAGTGAAACATCAGTTCTCGGATCTTATGTTTGATCTTACTCCATCAAAATGTTGATGCTCGTGGATTTATTTTACTAACATATCTTTGTTGTGGTGCACAATAGGTCAGGTTTTATTTTGTCTTTAGAGAACTGTAATTAAAAAAAGAAATAATTTGTCTCATCGTGAATACTGACTATTTGTGTCTGAAAATTTTCAAAGATCCATCATTCATCATCCACGAGCATTATCAACTTTCTATATGAGAATGATTTTACTAGGTTTCTACCATACTTAAGGAAGTATCTTTTTTCAACGTCTAAATTTCCGTGCTTGTAGTGTTCAAGTAGGTAACTATATTTATAGAATCAGAATTGAAAAAATATATCAACATTTAGAATGCGAGCGATCAACTATTACCGAGTTTCGACTCTCACGACCATCTATCTGATTTTGAAAATATTTTAAAATCCTCTTACCACTTTTTACTCCTATCGATCAAACGAACACTTGATTCCATATGATATTCTAACTTAACCATGACTATAGCATATAATACAAACTAAAAGTAGGATATCACTTGTGTCAAGCAAATCGTGTACCTTTTCTGGAATCGTCTAGGATCGTAGGATATCCAGAGAAATAGAGCTGAGTTTATTCTACAACTGAAAATAGTTGGTTTTCTAACGCATTCACTCCAATATCCAAATAGTAGAGAAAAAATAACAGTATCTTGTCTTTGATCAAGGTACGGTTTGCAAGAAAATTCAACATTTATTCGTGTCCTAATAGTACCATCCATAATACATAGATCATGTATTTTTCTGAATCTGGAGAAACTAATATTTCTTTTAAATTATGGCTGAGTCAAATAAATAGCGTTTTTGTTCAACTCAGCCTGCTAAAGTCACTTGAGTCCTAAAACGCTAGTTTTGGTTCAAAAGATTATCATTTTCTTTCGACATGCATGATTCGCTCTATGAATTCTCAATATACACACGATCGGTCGATACTTCGAAACGACGTATTTGTGAAGGTGATTGTCTTTTAAGGACCTGCTATCAAATGGAAAGCACTCGTTTCGATAGACTCTTCAGCTATCTTTTATAATTCATGAAAATCAATAATAAAGGAAACAAATGACAGGGGTAACAGTGATAAGGATAGAGAGATCTCGACATGAACGCTGTTAGCTAATGCCAAGTGTCTAAGGCCATTGAACTCATCATAGCTTAATTTTTGAAAATTCCGCTATTGAAGAAGAAGAAAGAGACAATATTGGTGATAGTGATGGTGATGATGGAGAACATGGCGTCGATGGTAAATTCTGATGAGTCTTCCTTTTTGTCCAAAGTTATACATCTAATGCACAAAGAAAAAATGTCACAATGTTTTGCAATTGCTCGGTATTTCGCCAGTATGCGATGCGTAAGTGTTTTAATCATGAAAGAATATTGATGACGGTTAACATAATTTTTCAGAGGGCATACTAATGCTTTTCATAAAAAAATTGATGATTCCAGCGCTAAAGTACGGTGTTTGCGTGGCAATGGCTGAAACGAATCAACAACGTCGGAGAAATCTTAACCATTAGAGATAAGTGTCGACCATTCGAACTATTTGATCGAAAGGCTGGTAGATCTCTTTAATAGCAGGCGTGGCGATGGTCAGATTTGTCTGCTCGTCATTACACCATAGAGTTTCGGGTTCAAACAGAATGAAAAATAAATTTCAAATGTATTGAACGTCAAACAAGAGCAGCGATTGACCTTCGAGAGCCGGAGGGTCTTCTTTCTTCTTCTATATTCTGTCATGGAAATGAATTTATTGACGAAGATGTTATCCATAAAATGTTGGACCTCTGTCGTTGAGGCAACGTCACTTATTATTTTGTTAAGTAAAAAGACGCGATGTTCATCAATTGTTAACTATCAGACAAGTGATTCACAGTGATGACAATTCACTGATTTTTCAATCATTTATAAGCGAATATCCAGTGCTCTCCATTAAATGATCCAAGTTCTTTTTTACACTAGGAGCAAAAGACGGCAATCCAAAAACAATTCATGACTGTTGATTGTGTATCTATCACCAAAATATGGCACTTCTGTTAACTGTAAGTTTATTTTCATGTTGTTCCAAAATATGTGAAAATATGGAAGAGCATCGCCGAAAACATTGTACAATATGCAATACCAGGCTTAATAATCTCTCTTCTTAATAAAACTGATGGATGATCATGCTTTGTCTCTTCACGAAGAATATTTTCATCGACGATCAAACCAATTGATCGATCAGCATGGTGGAACCTTAATTGGCAAAATCGATATGATGTGCACAAAACATAATCTTAGATTTTGTCATTAAAAAAAGTATTCTCGAGTTAAGGGGACCCCCCCTTTCCCAAGCCTAAAATTTTTTTTCTTTTATTTTTCATTTTTTTTTATATAAAGGTGTATCAAGGTCCCCTCTAGGTGTGCTATAAAAATTAGAACCATCCAAGGTCGGGAAGTCCCTGAAAAACCAGGTTTTCTGAAGACATGCGACAAAAAAATTTTTTTTTTTTTTTAATATAAACTTATATTATGATGCATGTAGTATATCTATACTAAAAGCGAAAAAAAAAATTTTTTTAAAAGTTTTTTTTATTTTGCATTTTTCTCAAAACCAGTTTTTTGGGTACCAAAAACCAGTTTTACCCCCCTTTTCTCCGCCATTTCAAGTCCGATTCGCCTGAAAATTTTTTTGGTGAGGCTTCAAGTGATTTGGGTTGGCCATTTTTTTTTTTTTGGATATCTTTTACCAATCAAGTTTGGCAGGCTTCGCAAAATTTTTAGGATCCAAAAAATCTAGAGATTTTGCAAAGTGCCCAGTATTTTGGTTCTCCAGCCTGAAATATTTGGAATTTTAAAAAAAAAAAAAACGGCCACCCCGATTGGGTCCGTCTACCCACAGTAAAAATTTGAGCTCAAACGGATGAAATCTGTGGATTTGCGGGGGGGAAAACTTTTTGCAAGTTTCTGACCTTGGGGTCTCTGGAAGTCCCTGAAGATGACGTCTGGCAAATTTGTGCCCATGACAACTTTTGCTTTACTACTTGAGGTCTATCTACCCTGCAAGTTTCAGAAATTTTCGTTGGGCCATTTCTTAGAAACGCCGGAAAGGGGGGAAGGGTCCCCTTAATGATTTTTATCTCATTATAAGGTTAACGTGTGACTCTTTTTGGTAAGTTGGATATAAATGTTTCTCTTTTTTTAAAATCTCTATTACATAATACGCTGCATTTATGTGCATTCGGATTCAAAAAATCAACAATAATTCAATTACTGGATCGATTCTATGATGTTACAAGTAGTCAAATAGTCAGTATTTCTTCAAAATATAGTTAAAATACTTATTTTGTATTTGTCCATTTAATCCAGGTTCTTGATGGCATTGATCTGCAACAACAAAACCTTGATTACGCTCGTTCTCACTTGTATTTTGCCAGTCAAGAATCGATTTTGTTGGATTTAATCATTGCTGAATATATAGCATATGGTTTAGAAAATGTTTCAATCAACGGTATTATTAATACAGCATGTAAGACTAATATTCGTTACTTTATCAAACAATTACCTCGAGTGAAACAAAACAATTTATATAATAGATTTCTGACTATTGCATTATATTTTTTAGGATTATGAAACAAAAGTAGGAATAAAAGGCAGTTTTTTATCAGGTGGTTTATGCCAATAAAAGATGTCATTGTTTACTAATTGAATATAAAACACTTTTTTTGACCTTTTTAAATGAAGCAAATTTTATATTAGTCTCATCTCCTAAATTGATTTTTGTTTTTCTTTTTTACAAAGAGAAATACGACTAGACTAATGTTAACATTTTTCTAGTGTTGAAAAATAATTCACCATGATAATCAAAAAGTTCATTAGAAAAAAGTCAAGTCTATATTTCTTCAAAATATTGACATGTTTCAAATTTATATATTTCTTATTAAGCTTATCCATTTGTATATAGCTGCAAAATGTAAATTTCCTACAATACAGTCACATGATAAACATACAAAAAACTAAAATAAATATGTTAATAGTCAACCTCTCTTAACATGATTCTTCATTCCAAAAGTGTGATGCGACACAATGCTTTCTCAATGCAACAACAACTATATTCAGAATGATTTTGATTTTTACTATACTACATATGATTAAACCGAATAAACCATATCGACTGGGGTTTTTTGTACTCAAAAAGTGAGTACACTCTAGAATCGATCAGTATGTCCGGCCGAATGTTTACACGATAACTTTTGAAAAGAGAGTCCAAGCGCGATGAAATTTTCTACACCGTTCAATCTTAACAATGTCTCGGCCGAGTTCGAAGATGAGCAGGATCCGTCAAGGAATGGCTGAGTTATCGAAAAAATTGTCACTATTGAGAAGACCATTCCTGAGGGGGGGGGGGGGGGGTACAGGGATTTTTTCATAAAAAAAATTTTTTCTCCGAATTATTCACAACATATATATATCGACTCAGTTTTTAATGGTGATTCCGAATCTGATATTAGTTTTGAACCAAATCGTAGCTTTTTAACAAAACATCGCCTGAAAAAGGTCTAAAAATCCACAGAAACTGCATGGAGAAAGCAAACTGCCTAGATATGTCTTAGATGATAAAAAACAAAGTGAATATGACTGTTCACTTTTTGAAGTACGCATAACACACGGATTTAAATTCGATGTTTTCGCATTTTTTCTATTTATTTATGATGAATGTTGCTCTGTCAACTTGCTGTTTCTACCTACTCCCTACTTTTCTTCATGGCAACATCAAATTGTTCGGAGTCGATCATTTACTTCTTGGTTGATTGCAAAAAGCAACACTTGTTGTTGATGTGTGACACACGATATCGATATTTTCTTTACACATATCAGTGTATAATGTGTCTACAGTTTCACACATTGCATAGAGACGAGACAGATGTGATGCTGTCAATATTGACGAGAAAAACTGCCAATTACAACTCATCAAAAGGTAAATGATGAATTCTGATCAAATACGTGTTACGATGATGAAAACGAGCAGAACAGTGGTAACATAAGACTGTCAGAGCAAATAATTTTTATCATAAATGAAAGTATAATCTACGTATAATTAAAAGTGATAGAGAAAAAAGTTGTAAATAAATTGCGTTTTAGTATGAACCTATCTTATTTGAAATTTCTAAGATTTAATATTATTCTAGTGATGTGAGGATAACTATCGCATACTTCATAGCAAAACATACATCAAAATACTTTCTGAGAATTATTCTTTGTTTTTTTTTATTGTGCAGAATCATGTGAGTATTTTGTTTTTAGAATAAATATTATTCTGACAAGGTAGTATTTTCAGTTGTCGACATATTTTTGTCATTTCAACTTTTATTTGATCAGATTTTATTATTTATTTCTTTATAAGTTGTAATAAGCAAATTTCGTTTTATTATATAGATCATGGAAAATTTCTTCTTCCTAATTTTAGTTTCAGTCATATTTATTTGCTGATAAAATCTCAAAGATTTTCAAGAAACTTAAATTTTTTAGAGTTCTTCTTCATCTGTATTCTGACTTTAAAATTAAGAATCTTGTAAGAATGGATTGTCTCAAGCTTTGTCTAAATGTTGATATGAATATACGACTAACTTCTAGGAAGATTTCATTAGACTTTATTGGGATTTTTCCCCATGAAAATCTTCGTGTGAGAGCATTTTATAGATTCAAAGATTTTACCAAATGAATATCTTAAAAGAAACTTTCATGATCAATCAAGATGATTCATTGAGAAAAAAAACGAAGAGGAGAAGCTTAACACGTTCGCATGTTGACGAGAAGGTATAAAAATTGATGATTAATGGATATAAACTGAAAAGAATAAGTTTTAGTTGAAATACGGTAGAAATTTTTTTCCTTTTTCAAATGATTTTGACAATCTTTCTAATTAGCCTAGACGTTATGATCAATTATTTTTTGTTCACTACAACGATAATCGAATCAACTTTGTTTATATAAACTCATTTTTCACTATTACATATAGAAGTTCTTACTCATAGATAACATTCATTTGTACGAATTCACGATGTGAAATGAATTATTCTCTGATATCTGTTCACATATGCTTATTTTTGTTTCATAAAGTAAATATCTATAATGAAGAATAAAATATGAGTAACAACTAAAAGACTAGAATTGAAATTATAGGAATAGAGACAACAATTCATAGACTCAAGATATGTTTATAAATTTTACATCATTCTACATAAGATTGAAGAAGTTTATCTGAAATTAAATTTACTAAAGAAAAATGACTTGAACTGCAAACGTTTAGATCGCTTATTATTTTTGTCTTTTTCAAATCTTGTACAGATCTTACTGGTGATGTCAATACTAAAACTAATTCTTTCTTTTATGATCAAGATTCTAGTTTGTTTTTCTTTAAACTATATTCACTATTTCTAAATCAATGTGTGATATTAGCAATTTTAGTTCCCATATTTAGTAAAGTATTTATTGTAATGAATAACAATTATGATTGAATATTTGAATAAATCAATAAAATCTAACATAACTAAAGTTTTTTATCCAAATTTTTCATGATGAATAGATAAATTGATTTGAGAATTAGCATTAAAACATCATTTGATAATGATATTCAAAGAGGTTATACTATTGTACTTATTGGTTTTGTTCAATAGTAACTTTTAATTAGAAGAAAATTTGTTCGATCAAGAGTGTTAACCATATGAATTATGTATACATGAAATACAAAGTGACTTTCGGATGGTGAAGTTAAATGAATCAGCAAAATTTTTCTTTTAAATATGAAAAACATAGAAAAAAATTTTGTATTTTGTCTGATTTGTTTTCGAATAATTCTAAATTCATATGATTTTATCAATCAGTCAGAGACATACTTGAGAATTAAAACATCCACAGATAAATTTGGTACTATCGAAGAGAGCATAAGATAATTATTTTCTAGATTGATCGCTCTGATACAAACTTTTATAAAATCTCTTTATTTTCGACACTGTTTACCAGTATCTGAAATGATCCTTTCAGTAGCTTTATCTAATACAATTTATAGAATTCTCATCTAAAGGAAAATTGAAAAATGATCGTGAATGTTCCAAGATCTTGTTCCTCTCCTGTAGAAATCTCACACAATTTATAACAGCACTTTTCCTGCAGGCTATAAATTTTTTTAGAATATTTGGATGTTTAAAAGTTCGCAGTTCATCTCTATGGTTCCTGCTTTAAAATCTTTAGTTATTCACATACTATCTTCGAGAGTGGGGTAAGACAAGACTTAAGCAGTCACACCTATTCACTCTAGCCCACAGACTAAAAAAAGACTAATTTTGATGTCGATAATAAAATCAAGCCTATGAGAATCATGACATCAGGATGCTTTCATTGTACTTAATATCTTTTGCTAATGTACAAGAGTCAACTGACGCATAAATATGCAAGGATATAGAAAACCCCACGCGTATTCAGAATGTGTAAATACTTTTTAAAAAATATGTTTTCATGGTGAGAATATATTTGAAATACAGGTGGCAATTATTATTTTGTTTTCGGGAGGGGCGTATGTATAAATGCATGTTTATGATAGCTTACCAGATTGGAATTTAAGAACCGAAATAAAAACAACACGTAGCAATAAAATACGATACTGTATCACAGTATGTGCAAAAAAATCTAACGACAGGTTTACCGTTCAATTTTTTCTTATTTGCACTCATATAGTAAAATAGTTTATTGCTTTATACTTCTGTATCACAGTAAGTAAGAAAAAAAAATCAAACGATAAAATATTCTGTCGTTGATTCTTTTTTCTCACTGAGAATAATTAAATGACTTGTTTGTTTTTTAATTTTTATTAACTGACTGCTATTATATAAAAAGATATCAGTAAAAACTAAATGCATTTGAGAATATGATTGGTTTCTCATTTTACTACAAAATTAAAGACAATAAGAAGGTAGGAATTTTAAAAATTCGATAAACAGTTTTAATAATACAATAGAACATTTGTTCTCTTTTGATCTATTGAAAAATTAATTCTTTAATGAGATTTTTGCTTTCCCATTCAGTAGATTTTTCTCGTAAAATATTTAAAGCTAAGTGAGATAGCAGAAGACTATTTTACTACAGGTGCTTGTGGATAGACTTCTGATAAACATTGTTTGGGTATTTAGAAAAGATATTTTGACAGAGAAGAATTTTCTAGTAAAAAATATATAGAAAAGGTTCAGAAATAGTTTATTGAATCTATTAAGAAAATATCAGTCGCACATAATACACAAGATAATCGTTTTGGAAATAAAACTAATGAAAAATTAAAAAGTCAATTCTCATAAATTATCCATTGATATAGAAATATTTTACGATTTGTAGAGATAAAAATCATGGCAAAGATTTATCAAAAACTGTCCTTTTTTTAATGCATTCAATTGAAAATGAAAGAAATAAACTTGGAGAAAAACAACCAAGAAATTTAGAAGTCCATGTGCAGCGGATATTACATTTGAAATTCTTAAATGAATTTCGTAAAATCTATAAGATTTTTGAAAAAAAAATAGGTAAAGATATCAAAATTTCCATAGATAAGTTGAAATATTCAATAGTTTTGAACCTGTTAAAGAAAAGCATTGCAATAACTCAAGACGATTATATCGAATGTACAAAAAAAAATGAAAGTCTATTTTTTAAAAATCTTGCCTGATTTTCGATCGATGGTTACATTTATCTTTTTATGAAAAGTTCTTACAGTTTTTAAAGAATTTTCTAGAAACCCACGCGACTTTCCAATGTAAATGAATTAATTTTACAATGTGAACATCTTAACCAAATATTAGAATATAGAAGAAACGAAAATATTGTAGTTTTGAATACAATGGCTAAAAAGTTCAATTGTCCTTGTATTTTTTTTTGAAAGATGTGTCAAAGTAGAAAATTTTTTCAAGAAATTTCATGAAATATTGAAATAGTTTTTTTTCCCGTGAAGCTATGAACTACATGAGATAAAAGACATTAATCAGGAATTGAAAGAGAATATTTATTATCAAACTTGTTATAAAAAAATTTTGATCGCATCCGTGAATGTATCGAAATTATATGGTAGAAAACTTAATTTCACGAATCGATCAAAATAGAATATAATTAAGAAGATGATAAACAAAATTTGATGTCATGTTTAGTTCATTCGATGATTTAATAAAGAGTGCGTTGGTGTAGGTGTGGGTGAGGAGGAGATCGAAAATCACATTCACACAATGTTTACGTTCTGATAAAGAAATGAACCGTCACACGAGCTTACGGATTATGATCCAAAGAATGACGATCGTTTTAGGCATTATAAGATGTTTCTTCATGTGGTCGAAATGATCTGCCTGGTAATATTCGAATAAGAAGATGAGCAAGGCTAAATTACCCTTGACATTAAGTATCACGTAAATACTTTAGAGATCTGTGCTGCAGGCTGGCTTCGTCACTGGTCCCAAGAAGAAAGCATTTTTTCCTAATGAAACTTTTAGAGTGTTCTACTAACCACGAGAACTATAAATGGGCTAAATTCACGATCAAAATTTTCTTGTTCAATTTTTCTGTAATTATCTTGTCTTAGATCGAAAAATCCATAATTTGGTCATAATCTTTGAAGGAAGTTCCATCAGTAGAGACCTGCGAGAAAAACATTTTCTGATTCCCGATTCCGTGTTCCCGTAATGCTTTGAGAATAGTCACAATGATTTCATTATTCACATTCATCGAAACTACTAATTGATACCAGCTTTTATCGACCTCGTGTTTCTCACAAAACAAGATTCCTTATATTAAAATTAAATTTCTAATTCAAAGCTCATAAATCTATCGACACTTTAAAGTTGAACTTTCAGTTGAAACTTGAAATTTCAATTGAATTCAAATTTCAAGTTTGACATCTATTGAAAAGATATGCCCTATACCTTTAAACCCATCAAGTTTCACCCTCTTTATGAAAACGGTATACCTGAGAATGAGTATGAGGGTGCATTGAATATTTTTCTTACTGTTCAAATGTAATGTGATGCTGAACCGGTGTTGCTGCTAATGAAGTTCGAGATTCCCATTAAACTTATGCAGTTGATAGATGAGCGATTGATGTCCACCGCTGTTGAGAATAATGGGTTTGCTTTTGCTAGGCTCCCTCACCATATTCAGCAGCTTAAAAGTTTGTGTCTTTCTTTCTTTTGAAACGCAGAAAGAATTAAAAAAGGCCATAAACTCAAGAGTTTGTATGAATACAGTTAAATGTTAAAGAAAGCTTCTTTCATAATGTATATTGAATACTTTAAATGATGTTTTGAAAAAAAAAATTTTGACACTATTGAAGAACATAAAATAAATTAATATTTTCACAACTTTTCTCAGTATTGTGAAGTCAAATATTGTCTCGAAACTTTAACCTATAAAAATTAACTGTATTTCATTTCACTATTAACAGAGAGTATATAAATACATCTGAGAAACATTCTTCGAATAAAGAAAAAATTTTGAATATTATACTCACCTTAACCGTTTTGCTGTTATTAACTTTTTGTTGTGTTTAATAGTAAATATGGGTAAAAAACGACGTGTTTGTTAAAAATCTGTCTTGTTATTCTTTCCTTCTTCTGATTTAGTCTTCACCAACGACAAAATTCCTTCTCTGATGAATAATCATACAATTGACTTTTCTCCAACAAACCAAATGACAACATGCAGAAAGGGTAAAAAAATGAAGCATTAATTCAAGAGTGAGTTAAAACATGTTTGTAATCTTCAAATAAATAATTTGAAGGTTTGTATGACAAAACCTTTTATAGTAATAGGTGGCACAGAATAAAAGAGCCAAAGTAATTCCGTCTTTTTATGGGATTTTCCAAGATATTGGATGTGCATGTTGGCAACTGTGTTGACGTGGACGTGGGTGTAGATGTGAGTGTAGTTCTTCTCTTTATGAACAATCACACTCACACCCTTTAGAAAAAATCATTATTTTCTAAAAAAACCCTTCCGTTAAACCAAAAAACTCACCTAAAAATTTTTAAATTCTGACTTAAGATTCGGATTCCCGATCCCGATTTGCTTTCGTCAGCCTTTATAGAAAATTCTCTAAAGTAGAAGTTTTTTTGACCCCGATGCAGACAGATACACATACACACATACAAACTATTTTTTTCATACGACCCTCCCTACAGTCGAGGGAATAAACATACACTTTGTCTTTATGTCTGCACTTAAGAGTGCATAACAGAATGAATGGCATAGAATGGTCAAAACAAAAACTGTATAGTTGCTAGCATATTACGTACCGAAATCTAAGTAATTTGGACTCTTTTGGCCAGAATTCAAACTAAAATCAAATATAAAACATGAATTGGGTGCATCCCTATGTCACGTCATGAATAATGTTTGCTCGAATTTTCTTGATATATGATGTGACTCTTATGATTCAGCTGACTAATTTTTCATTCTGATCTACTTCTATCGATGGTTTAGTACAAAACTGAGATATAAAATTTGAGAATATCTAGAGGTTATTTGATTTATGGTTCAATTGTTCACAAAGTTGTCTTTATATGTAAATCCACTACAATCTAATAGATATCGCTAGTGTCTGGAAGAACAAACAAATGCAGAGACACGCTCGTTATTTATTTGATCAATTCTCTTAGCAATCTTTCTACTCAAAAAAAATCGATGCTTATTTTCATCAGTTCTTCCTACGTTGTGAAAATGTTGATAAACAAATCTGTTTTCTAGATTTTCAAATTTAATGGCTTCGTCGACTGGCTCTTCACATAAAAAAGCACTAGTAATTGGTATTAATAAATATATTGATCCAACACCTGTATTACAAACATGTATAGCCGATGCCAAATGTTTAAGCAAAACACTTATCGATATTGATTTTGATGTATTACAAGAACACAACTGCACATATATCGAATTTCAACAGAAAATAGATGAATTCGTTGGAAAGATTCAGAAACAAGATATAACTTTATTCTATTTTGCTGGTCATGGATTACAATCAGACGAAAAAAATTATTTAATATCTTCTGATTATAATTATGATCATAGCATCGATGAGAAAACGTACCTAGCCCGAAATTCCGTCAACGCTCAATATATCTTGCACAAAATAACGATGAAGCAACCTCGTACTATAATATTTATATTAGATTGCTGTAGAACCAAGAAAATAAAGAGCAATTTTATGCCAGGTTTATCACCGATGGATACACCGCCGGAAACTCTACTTGTCTTTTCTTGTGGTGTGGGTCGAGCAGCGCTTGATGAAACACGAAACAGACAAAACAGTATCTTTACTGAAAGTTTATTAAGACATATTGCAACACCTGACGAAGATATTGAGTCACTGTTCATGAAAGTTACCCGTGATGTTCGAGATGCAACAGATGATTATCAAATACCATATCGCCAAATCTGTCTTACGGAAAGAATCTTCTTGGCAAAAAGTAAATCAGCCGGTAAAGTAGTGTTTTATTCTATCTTCCGAGAGGATCAAAGCAAATAATTTTTCGGTTCGAGTTCACTAACCGTAGTCTCTTTTGGAAGAAGTTTCATCTAATAGATCTGAATCAGTGTAACTAGAATGTGAATAGTGCCGATTCAAAAGATTACGAAATATGAACAAAAAATGATGCAACTTTTCTGAGTTGATTTTCATTGGTTAGCTGCCAATGAGTAGAAGTAGAATTCTTTTCTATCTTTTTATTTACTTTTGAAACAAACGTACAATATTTGACGTAAAGGCAATTGAAATTTTGGACGGTCGTTTATTTTTCGGTCACTTTACCATAATTGTATGGATTTGATTGATTGGCATTGGATAATATGTATTTTCAATTTTCTAGCAATAATTATTTTTAAAAAAATGAGAAGAAATCTGTTTCGTAGAAAATCATTGAAAATAAATCGCTTTTCGAAAGAAATACTTCATTCTTCAATTTATGGTTCGATTTTATTCTCTACACATATCTTGTTCTGATTCCTGATACCCTTTAGACAATCATCTTCTGAAAGCGACAATGACGATTGGAATTTCAGGATTGTATATTTTGACGGTACCAAATGGGTTTTAGAATTCTGTAAAAATTTAAAAAATCGAATAAAAAAAGATAAACAACTGATCCTAATGTATGATACAAAAATGACAGCACAAAATATCAATCTTCATATCTCTTTGATAAAGATTGCTGTAATAAAACTTCTTTTAATAACAAGTTCATTAAACGAAGCATCACAATAGAAAAGAGAAGCATTCTTTTAAAAAAATCTGCTTTTTTTCTATAAAAGAATCTATCAACACGGTGATTCTCGTACATTATCAATAAGTAGGTTTTGAAAAGAATATTTTGTTATAAGTCCGTACGAAATTTTTTTTGGAGGAGTAAACGATTTATGCTTGTCACGCATTCATACATGAAGTGACATGAGAAAAAAGTCACACTAGTGGCATAAACTTGTAATGTTTATATTAATTCGTCAATACTGTCTTGCAGACAACAGTCAATCAGAATTAGCTGCCGTTTTACAAGATGTTTTTAACGATTTCACTGAAATTAAAGTAATCAGTGTTTTACGAGATCTTTGACATACGTTCACAAAAACCGAACTTATTTTTGTGTAAGAAAATGCTTTTAACGAATAGGTGTTTACAATTTTAAGTTTCTTGTGCGAATATTTTTTTTTACTTGAACCATTTTATTGACGAATGTGTGACAAATAGAAATTACATATTATAGGAAAGAGAAGAAAATTTTCTGTCAACTGATAACAGAATATTCTTTTCAAAACGCGTTTGTCGAAAAGTTATCAAAGAGATATAGATACCTGTGTTCAAAAAAATTCTAAAACTCAGTTTGATTGTGACTGCAGATATCTATTCTACATACTGGAATCCACACCCCTAGCCACAGCTACACTGCACATCTACTAGTATTCATGCATCATATCGATTTGTCTGATTACAAATTGAATATTATAACAACACTGACATGACGACTGTTTGCAGAATATGCCAAATAGTGGGTCAATAATTATGATTTCTCAATATTGAACTGATTATTAATAAGAGAAAATGATTAATCATATCGCTTGATGTGATATCGAAAATATTTTTTCGTGCTTTTTTTCTTTGAAAATCATGAACATGTTAAGCTGCAAACATTATTAATGAATGAAATCAATGTCATCCGCCACATTAGGTAAATGAGTTCAATGAAACTAGCAGAAGTAGAGGCTTTATGAGAACTACAAGAGTTACTACATTCAGTATATTCTGATGAAGTCATCTATTTAGTTCTTGTTTTGAAACGTAATTGAAACTAATGAAACCCAAGTTTTGCAAATATTTTATCTCGTATTCGTTAATGCTAAACAGTATCTAGCTGCAAAAGTTCGTTTCGAATATTTTCGACTTCTAACAAAAGACTAGATATTACCATTCGATTAGAGTGAAACACATTTCACATTTTGATCGATGGATTTCAAGTTGAGGTTAATGTTATGCCTTATTATTGTCTTTTTCAGAGATACTACCACCGCAATATCGAAACTTAGAACTGGAAAAAAAAATCACTGAAAACAAAGATCAGAAAGAGTTAAATTTAAGGTGCATGAGATTGACGGATGCTGATATGGAAATCGTGGCCTACTATGCAATTCGAGAAAACAAGGTAATATAACTTACAGAATTATATTAATCCATTTCCATTATTCGACTTCTTGCATCTACTGAAATGTGAAACAAAAATAGATTTATGCATAGAGCTATAGTAAAAGAGGAATGTTGAACCTTTGAGAAGACAAGATAGTTCATGCAATATTCTGAATGATAATTAGTATAAAAGCAACACCTAGTTTCGTTGAGATTCTTTCAATACGTTTGGCATAGTCATGGAACTCGATTTCTGTACTCCAGTGAGGGAAATTGAAACTATTGCTTGCTTAGGGTGAGTTTCAACTTAATGTAGAATAGTAGCTTTGATCATCATACATGAAATCCGACCATGAATGATATACCTCCATTAACAATAGTAAAAATTCTGATTTGTAATACAAATATTACTCAGATATTTGCCTTTTCTAGAGTGAAGTGCAAATATAGTGAATCCATATTTCTCTTTAGGAGAAATATGAATAACTTATTTATAACAGCAAAAACAGAACGAAATTAGTACTTCGCTGATCTGAGAATAACAAAAAAAAAAATAATAGAGTCTGTTTTAATCATCAATCATAGGATACTATTCATAAGTCATTGTCATTGCATGCAAATATTTTCTATTGTCTGGAAAATCAATGATGGAGTACTATGAACAAATAAAAAATCTTTTATGAATGATAATGATTCTTATCTAAATGGTAGGTTTGTCATCAATTACGTCTTAAGGGAGATCTACATGTTCAACTGTGTCTTATATTATCCGAATCTACATACACTTCTACCTACAATCACGCTTCATACCATGTTGTCTAACCATGAGATCATTCGATAGACATTCCGACCCATCGATTTGAGAGTATCGTTTCTAACGAAATTTCAAATCGAGAGCTCGGTGATGAGTCAAGAAATCAATACTTTTTCAACCATTCGAATAATTTCAACCGAAAATTCTAAATAAAAAAGACACTTGGGCAAAGAAGTAGATTAGAGTAGGGTTACTTACGGTAATAAGTCGTCATACATTCAAACTGAATATGAATTGTTCTTTCTTTCCTAATATTAGCTTATGAATTTTGTAAATCTTGAAAACACAATACTTAGGGATATCATTTTTCTTTAAAATAATTCAAAAGGAAAAATTTCAAAACTTGGACAGTTTTCTTTGAATTGAAAAATCAGTTTCAACCAATTTATCATGAATTTAGATTTTTAAAATTGGTTCTTTTAAAGTACAATCATTTTTCTAAAGCTAAATTAATTTTCTTTCGTACAATTTAAAAGTTGAAAATTTACCGAAGAATGTTTTTGAAAAACAAAAGCGAAGAAAAATTAGAATTTATCTCTAAGGTTGGTAGGAATATTCTTTACAATTTTAATCTTTTGATTTTTCATCTTTTTTGTCCAATTTTTCGTATAAAACGGCAAGGGGATAAAGAAATCTATGCAATATAGTTTAGGAAGTGGGTGGGGTGTGGATTTGGGTCTAGATGAAGAAAAGATGAACACCCACACCCACACAGTTATGAGAATTATGAGATGAGTATAAAACTAGAAGGATTACAATCAGTTCTATTCTTTCAAGGATTCTCAATAAAAATGATTGCTTATCTTGAATGAATTGCATATAATATCAACGTTCGAATTTCGTATTGCTCTTCTACTTTTGAGCTCTAATTGTAAAATTGATTCAAAATTACTCGATTTCAGCCGAATTTTGATAAATTGTATTTGAAAACTAATTTTAAAAAAATTAACAATGATTTTTCTTACGTACTATTCGAGTGAGAGTGTTTGAGAAACTTATTTTTTTTAAACAGTTTACATGGTATAATATATCTTTTGTTGATTAAAACCCATACTAAAGAATAGTTCTTTGTTCGTGTGAAATTCAGAAAGAAAATATATTGAATAACCAAGTGTTTTTATGAAAACATGCCATTTTTTACCATAGAAATCTACTTATTATCTAATTTTTATAGATAGCATAGTCTTACATAAGCAGAAGTATCCACTGATGGAAAAAAATTTAATTTCTTAATTCTAGTTCACATATCAAGAAATACTAAAGATACAACAATGACCTTCAAATATTTTTTGGATAGACAGTAGATATGCAAGAAACTTACTAATAATGATTCACTATCATCATTGGTTTTTTTCAATAATGTGAAGCAATAGATCTCATAGATGGATGAGATTTCATTTTTTTTCTTGATAGGATCAACAATGATTAAAGAGCTGACCTAGCTGATTAATATCAAATAAGAGTCTATCGTTTAATTAGAAAAAGTTTCGTAGAAATTCAGAGAATATTAATATCTATATCTATTCAGGTATTAAATAAGGCAAGCTCTTATTAACAAATATAGTAATAGAAACGATTCACTAAGTCATATGGGGACAAGTGTCTTCAATAGCAATATTCACTTGACACAAAATAAAAACAGAGTATGAAGAATAAGAATAAAAAATAATAAAAATCAATGCGCTTTGTTAAAACTCAATGGAAACAATGAGCAAAGCTTCCTTATTTATTCTCATTGTACTAATATAGAATAAATCAAATGAAGATTATCACACAGATTGTAGCTATTGTCTACAATAATTCATCAACAAAGATGCAATCTATATCTGATTTATTTTTGAATTTTAAAAAGAAGTTTTTGATTTTTTTCATTAGTCATTTGTTGTCTTTGTTTGTGTTGTTTCCATTCATTCACAGCTTGTCTTTCTCATATTTGCTTTCTGTTTTTGACTTCACATCATTATTCTAATAATTGAATCATTTGCAAAAGTTATATATATTGGTCAACTCATAAATACTGATATTGATTCATTTAAGACTTTTATGCTGATCATACTAAGAGTATGGTGCATCCTTTCACCACTACTCATTATTCTTGATATCTTGAATATAAATATTTATCTATAGAGAAATAAGAAATTATATGATTTTGTACATGCACAAATGTATTCTAGTCATTCATATTTCGAGAAAAGTTTTTAAAAATATTCTAAGATTTTTCTAGCACATTCTAAATCTTGTTCTTAAATACTGTTTATGTTCTATATTCATTGGTAAGGAGCTCTCAAAAATGAACTTGAGCATTGTTGTCCTTGCATTCTAAAATATTTAGTGGCGAGATTTGGAAAATTTCGATTGAAAAATTTCACATCTTGATTCTCACTTTTTCTTTCAAAAAAGAAAACGAATAATAGCAGCTTTTGATGAAAAAAAATCAAAAGAGAATTTGGATCAACCTCTGACCCATTATTTTTCATTTCGAGTCTCATTAAAAATGTATATGATTAACAATTAAAGCAGATTCCAGATTTAGGCTCTGTACCGTCGGTTACCTGTCGCCAATATTTTGAAAACAAAATGAATAATTAATTGAAACTAACCGCAGATATTCGAATTCCCCACCTTCAATTATCTTTCGGTCAAGCTTTCCATATAATCCCTCTTATCTTCATCTTTTTTTGGATAAATCACTGAACTGGGGCATACAAGCAAGTAAACCATTTATTCTTGTTAGACTCGTCTCTATGAGAAAGAGAATAAAAGAACGCATAGTTTGAACTTACGTTATACCTTTCTCAAAACAAATTTTATCACTCATGAGACTTATGTGCCACCTTCAATGTAATAATATTTCAATAGTTTCTATAAAAAAGTTTCACGAAATATTGATTAATTATTCATTCTCAATAACTATGAATCATTATTCATACATATTGAAATATTTTACATCAGCTTATTATATGCTTTTTCATCATAAACAATACTCAATGTAATACATGAGAATTTAAAAAACAATCATATCATTATTTAATACATGAATAATCAACACTTTTCATGTGCCATTTATATCAAATGAAACGAAAGTTCGGGTACCCCCCGCTAAAACCCTACGCGAACACTTTCTTATATACTATTTAGATCAACGCCTCCTTTCTTTCACCGTCTTAAACATTCCATTAGATAAAGTTCAATCACCGATCAGAAAAAATTTTAAATAGAAGGCGTCACATACCATGAACACATATACATATATGCTGTAGGCAAAATTAGAATCCAGGCAAATTCTAAATTTGCCTAGTCAAAATTGGAATATCACTACAAAAAATACATAAATTCCAATTTTGACTAGGCAAATTTAGAATTTGCCTGAATTCCAATTCTGCCTATAACATATATATATTTACATGTATATGTATCTTACGAATACCGAACACGACAACAAATTTTTTCCTATTTCAATTGCATTACGCAACAACACGGTGACCCTCATTCTCTCTTCATCTCTATCATACACCCATCTGTACTTTTTCACACAGACACTCACCACACTACAACTTCCATATAATCACATCGGAGACAAAGGAGCACAACATCTGGCTGATACATTACGCAACAACACGGTGACCCTCATTCTATTTTCATCTCTCTCATATACCCATCTGCACTTTTTCACACAGACACTCACCACACTACATCTCTTTCGCAATCAAATCGGAGACAATGGAGCACAACATCTGGCTGCTGCGTTACGCAACAACACGGTGACCCTCATTCTTTCTTCATCTTTCTCATATACCCATCTGCACTTTTACACACAGACACTCACCACACTACATCTCCAAGACAATAAAATCGGAGAATATGGAGCACAACATCTGGCTAATGCATTACGCAGCAACATGGTGACCCTCATTTTCCCTTCATCTCTCTCATATACCCATCTGCACTTTTTCACACAGACACTCACTACACTAGATCTCGTAAACAATCAAATCGGAGACAAAGGAGCACAAAATCTGGCTGATGCATTACGCAACAACACGGTGACCCTCATTCTATCTTTATCTCTCTCATATACCCATATGCACTTTTTTACGTAGACACTCACCACACTATATCTCCAAGACAATCAAATCGGAGACAATGGAGCACAACACCTGGCTGATGCATTACGCAGCAACACGGTGACCCTCATTCTCTCTTCATCTCTCTGATATACCCATCTGCACTTTTTCACACAGACACTCACCACACTACATCTCCACAGCAATCAAATCGGAGACAATGGAGCACAACACCTGGCTGATGCATTACGCAGCAACACGGTGACCCTCATTCTTTCTTCATCTCTCTCATATACCCATCTGCACTTTTTCACGCAGACACTCACCACACTAATTCTCCACACCAATCAAATCGGAGCTGTCGGAGCACAACATTTGGCTGATGCATTACGCAGCAACACGGTGACCCTCATTCTCTCTTCATCTCTCTCATATACCCATCTGCACTTTTTCACACAGACACTCACCACACTAGATCTCTCTTCCAATCAAATCGGAGCTGTCGGAGCACAACATTTTGCTGATGCATTACGCAGCAACACGGTGACTCTCATTCTCTCTTCATCTCTCTCATATACCCATCTGTACTTTTTCACACAGACACTCACCACACTACATCTCCACAGCAATCAAATCGGAGACCATGGAGCACAACATCTGGCTGATGCATTACGCAACAACACGGTGACCCTCAATCTTTCTTCATCTCTCTCATATTCCCATATGCACTTTTTCACACAGATACTCACCACACTACATCTCTACAACAATCAAATCGGAGCTGTCGGAGCACAACATCTGGCTGATGCGTTAGGCAACAACACAGTGACCCTCATTCTATTTTCATCTCTCTCATATACCCATCTGCACTTTTACACAGACACTCACCACACTAATTCTCCACAGCAATCAAATCGGAAACGAAGGAGCACAACATCTGGCTAATGCGTTGCGCAACAACACGGTGACCCTCGTTCTATCTTCATCTCTCTCATATACCCATCTGCACTTTTACGCACAGACACTCACCACACTATATCTCTTAAACAATCAAATCGGAGCTGTCGGAGCACAACATCTGGCTGATGCGTTACGCAACAACACGGTGACCCTCATTCTATCTTCATCTCTCTCATATACCCATCTGCACTTTTTCACACAGACACTCACCACACTATATCTCCAAGACAATCAAATCGGAGACAAGCTAAGAGCTCGTGTGAACGAACTGATAGAACGAAATGGTAAACGAAAAAAATAATGAACATTGGTTTGAAATGTACCTTATTGAAGAACTAAAGTTTTGAGTTGAATCTGTTTTCTGTTTTTTCATGGTGTGTTTTATTTTGAAAATAGAAATGAATTGGTTTCATTTTCTGGTTAGTCGAAGTTTAATGATATCATGGTTTACGTTTTGGTTGATTGTTGCTGTGTAAATCACTCGATTTAAGGAATACAATATCTAGTTCAATTTTTTATGATTAGCTAGTTTGAGTGAAACGGGAATGTGGAGATGTTGATAAAGTTTGAGAGTGTGGGTAGATTCTTTTTGTGCTTACGAAGTTATGATGAGGCCAATATTCAATTTAAATTCTGTCTTACCTATTATTAATAGTTATAGTCCTCTTCAGAGACTGTTCATAGAATAGTTGGAACTCGATGAGTTGTTTTTTTTGAAAATGAATCAGGCTGATGATTTCAGGATTTCATTCAATTAACGGAGCATCAGAGGCAATAGTTTTTAGAATTCAACTGTTGAGAGTAGCATTTCTCGTGTATACCACAAATGAAAAAATGTCACTTTTTTCAGACAAGATATTGGTTAAAAAATGAAATAACGGATATGCACTTTATATCTATTATTATATATACCTTACATAGGTTAATCAAAAAGCATCAGACATAATTGTTTCATCGCTGACATTAACATATTTGTTTTCCGATTTAAAGGTATGATTGAATATACTTGCTAGGAAGGCAGTGCTCAATATTTAGTTGTTCTGAAAAGTTCTCAAATTTGTTGTGGAACACTTAACAGATTTGAATTTTTTCGTCGAATTAGTTTTATTACGATGTGAGGTTTTTGTTGAATTTTTCCAATACTAGTATGACATCAGACATTTTCCACAATAAAAACAAGATATCTTCTTACATTTGACGCATCGTTAAAATATGCAGCTGAACTGAAAAAATAAATGGATTTTTAATTGTAAGGATTGAATAAGTTTACAAAACAAAACTTCAGTTGAATAGTGTAATGTTTGTGGCTCTTATGGTGTTTTCTTCAGGTCTTACTTTGAAGTTTTTTTAATCATGTATATATTTATATATATCTCTCCTTTTTGTTGTTTTGTGCAATTTTTTTGCGATGTTCCATCCTTTCTTGTATACGTTGTGTCTACATTATGGGTAGACAGTTACCGTTCCCAGACCGTTACCCGGTAACGGTAACGGTAACGGTTCCTATGGAAGGAGTTACCAGTTACTCGAGTAACTGGTAACGGTCCCGTTACCAGTTACTTTTTCCTGGTAACTTTTCAAAAAGACTATATATCACTTTTATTAGACCGAATATTGAGAATACACAAGTAAAAAAAATTTAGAGTTACCAGTTACCCTGGTAACTGTTGCCCGTTCCCAGTTACCTGGGAACGGGTCAACTTAAAAAATAACGTAGTTGCAAAATCCTGTTGATGGGAAGTAATAATTCATCTTTCTAGAGAAGTTACCCGGAAAAAGTAACTGGTAATGGTCCCGTTACCAGTTACCCAGGTAACGGTAACGGTCCCGTTCCCGTTACCCGGGAACGGTAACGGTAACTTCCCACCCCTAGTCTACATCTTGGTTATGCTTGTTTCGAATTAAGATATTTGTAAATACATGGCTTCATACAGGTTATGGATACTCTGCGGTCATTATCTTTAAACGTCCATTGAAACAATATCTTATACTTAACTTCACCAGCTAAAAGCCATTTTCATCAATGTAAAATCAGGCAACCAATCTAAACTCTACTGAAGTAATATATAAACTTGAGTCAACTTGAAAAAAAACTCAGAATTTATACGTTTCATGTGATGAACTTTCAATGATAGATATGTTTCACTGACATTGAAATGCTGAATATTCATATGAATCTATCAATTCAATAATATTGAAAAGAAGAATCGCTTATGGATGTCATCTGCTACGATGATAAAATTTGCATCAGATATTTATCGACAAACTCCACGCTAAAAGCTTGTATCTGTTACCATGATAATACTTCAGAAAAGAACACTCAACCGGTGATCTGGCAATCATCTGTTTGCAACCTATCAATGATCGCAAAATGTATAACGAATGTCACACAGTAAATGCTAGTACTATCCAACAATTATCTTTTCTAACAAGTTAACATGAGTAACATAAATATCTAACTACTGATATCATCCTGCCATACTCCACAGCACCAAAAATAACAGTTCTTTGTGAGAATCGGAAGCGTTCCTCTGATATACAACCATAGGATTTCTACTTAAACCACTACATACCGAGCAACCTGATAAAACCAATTTTCCACCAAGTCTGCAGTCCACGTGGAAAGTACCTAAGTGCTTCTTTTAGCTATTTTCATCATAATCTTTTATCAGCTCCATGAAACATTTTCCTGCAATGTCAACTTTTACGCAGAGTGTCACCGCTGACTTTTAATATTCAAACACCATAAGCTATATCGCCAGCTCTCTTGCATCCTTCCCAAATTAGAGTACAATTTGGATGACTAAAAACCATATACCATACCGATCTATACGGCAAATGCGAATCCTAGGCAAATATACCTACTGTGAAGTGAGATCGCAACAAACTACAGTAGAGAACAACACTTGACTGTCATTCAGCTGCAGAAAATCCCAACATTCAAATAAAATTTCTATTTGACACTCTACAAGCATATGACATACTACTACCATCCTCGCCCATACCGTATCTGTCAAGTCTCACAATTCACAGGAAACAACGTCGTCTCATTCGACCTTGCCTCAAACAGAACACAACGACATGCTGTTCAACCTAGATCATACAAACTCCTCTATCTAGAATATCCACCAGAACTCCTACATTGCTCATGCACCTTACGCAACGCATAAGGTAGGTATCGTGCTTCTTTGTCTCCGATTTGACTGAAAGAGAGATTGAGTGTGGTGAGTGTCTGTGTGAAAAAGTGCAGATGGGTATATGAGAGAGATGAAGAGAGTATGAGGGTCACCGTGTTATTGCGTAATGCAGCAGCAAAATGTTTTGCTTCGAGAGCAGAAATTTTATCTTTGTAGAGATGTTGATCGTTGAGTATCTCTGTGTAGCAGATGTATTGGTATCTATTTCTACTTTTGTTTGAAATGAATGGGGATAAAGATGGTTTTGCGTTATATAAGTCTCTGCAGAAGTTCGATTAGATTTTAGAAATCAAATGAGGTGTAATCTGTTGGTATCAACGTACATTCGGAGTGTGGGCAATGTGATGTAGTCGGTAGGTTTTAGAGGAATAAGTAAAGAAGATCAATAGTATTATATTAGCCTAAGATGAAAGAGTATCGGTTCGATTGATAAGATACGCTTGTACGTACAGGCACGGATATTCTATACGGTTTGTCTTGTCCGAAATTGTTTGTTTGATCTTGTTGCTTTATATGAGGCTTGTGACGTCTAGTTTGAAGATGGAGGTAAAAACTGAAAGTGATTATGGAATATTTGTGAAATAGGTAAGAAGGATCGGGAATGTAAATTATTTTGTAGAAAAGATAAAAGGCACAAAGGAAGGATTCTTTTTGTTAGCTTGCAGTGCCAGTAGGTTTTCGTGTGTAATTGTTGTGGGCATGGTTGGTTTATGATAATCTGTTTGATTGGGACTCATTCGGAAATGCAATGGGAAAAAAATTGAATTTTGTAAATATGTGTATGATGCAGGAAAACAAGAAGCGCAAGCAATAGAAATGACTGAAAATGCTTTAGTGGTGCCTAAAGCTGTTTCCGTATGGTATGATTTTCTTGCTGAAGATATGGAAGAAATTTTTGTTTCACAGAAACAGGGTTGAAATCAGAGTTGCTATGCAATGTGCTATATTGAATTCAAATAGATTGTTTATTAACTTGGTAGAAGAAGATAATAGTTGATCAACTTTAGATGTTATGATCTCGTTAATAATGACATGTAATCATCCAGAAAAGTGTCGAATAAGATAAGAGATTTCTGGTAGGTACAGTTTTTATCATAAGAAAAATTCCGATGGTGTTAGAGTTCTGACGACACTCGTCATTTTGTACATAGACTTATGACAATATCGATATCGTTCGGCATTCAATAAAAATTCATTCCAAAAGAGAAATACAAATAATTTGAACAAAAGAAAACTTCGAAGAAAATGTGCCACACAACGAAATGCTACTATCAAACATGTACAGAAACATGCGATCGATGTTCTCTTGAATACATATGTCATTTATCTGATGTGTTCATTTATTATAAAAACTGGCATATTAGCTATTTGGACGGAAATCTTCTTGAATTAAAGGGTTTCGAATTATCAAGAGCACTTAATAATTTTATTAAAACCTTATTTAAACAGAATAAGTATGCAGCAGTATTGGATCACTTCGTAAACAGATCTGTACAATTATTAAATTGTATATTTTCTTCTTGAATGTTAAGGAATCATTGATAAATATCACTATTGCAATAAAATTGCTGAAAACATTGAATTGTTCTGGTACGATAAATGATGAACACGGAGCGGTAAACAAACTTCGTAGCAGTACTAAACGATAAAGGCAAATACTGACTGAATTCATTTCATATGAGCATTACATATACTTCTAATAGTTTGGTTTGCGAGTGGTCATGTGATAGTTAAACTGATCAATCAGAATGTAATAGTTTATACTTGCACCATGAATGTAGTTCTCATTATTCGATAGAACGATAGAATTAGGTGTGGGTGTAAAAGATGATTAGATTACTATCCACACACCAACACCCAGATAACACTAGATGAAGATTTCAGCTCTCTTCGTTGTTCTTTAAAGGCTTATAGCGATGAAATACTCGATGGTTTCTGAGACTGCGAGAGAAAAGAGGAAGATGCGGAGTGACGTATAACCCGAGATCTGAGTAGGCGCGGGTACAAATAGATGTTATAGACAAAAACATACATTTCTTTCATTGAAAGTTTAGCGTAAGTTTTAGTAAAGATAACATAAATAACGGCAAGCAAATGTTGTAAAAGGACGGGGGGCGATTTCTACAGAAACCGGCCCAA
>CAJNSZ010000986.1:0-37384 GCA_905329745.1 Rotaria sp. Silwood2 | reverse complement strand
CCACAGCCACAGCCACAGCCACAGCCACAGCCACAGCCACAGCCACAGCCACAGCCACAGCCAGAGCCACAGCCACAGCCACAGCCACAGCCACAGCCACACCCACACCCACACCCACACCCACACCCCTTCGAATTGTCTTTTATTAAGAGTTAGTTTTCGTTTAACTTCATCTACTAAAAGTTGATATAGAAGAAAGAAAACAAGAAAAAGCAGTTTTTGAAATCATTTTTCGCTTTTCACTGCATGTCATAATTATTTCAAGGCAGACTTCCATCTTAGTTTGGAGAAAAGTCACCCTTTCAAGGTTATATCAGTAATCACACTATGTATATGTGAGTGTCAAAATTGAGATTCCATCCAATATTGGATTGGGGAAAAACGTTTGATTTAAAACTTGGATTAGTCGCTGAATCCATGTCATATTCTGATTCTTGTTGACAGGCTGTGACAAAGCCATGGCTTCTCCGCTATTACAATCAGCGATGAAAATCCAAATTTCATTGTCGAACAGCTATGAATCTTTATTCATAAAGTCTGACCTTTTTATTTTTTTTTATAAAATCGATCATAACTTTACGGATCTGAGTTTAGTCGATCAAATGACACTTGTATACATTGAAAATTCATCACTTCATTAAAATTGATCAATCAGAATCCGAATCTAACATTGATCCAGAGACAAATTCAAGTTTTAAATACATCTTTCTTCCTAATCCGACATTAGATACATTTATTCTCGGATCCTAGATTCGCCTCTAGGTAAATTTTAGATGGGGCGGAATCTTAGTTTCGACGCTAACATTTATATCAATATGAAGATTTTCGGTTTTAATCCTTCCCCCTAAATACAGGATTGATTACTTAGGAAAAAGAAAATCAACTAACTAGTAGAAACTAACTGATTGATAGTAATGTAGAAACCATATTCCTCATAATCTATGAAACTCGTTATATGCTCTTTCAGTAATCATTTGATAAATAGTTTTTCGTTGCATATTATGCTAGGAAAACCGTACTGACGATATCATATAGGCACAGAAGATCATGAAAATATGATTAATAATGACATAAAAAAGGGAAACAGGTTTAAAAATTGAGAAATAGTGATGACGTAATATGTAAAGAACCGCTATTAATGGGCTGAGTCTTATTAGAAATGAAGCTACATCTTTATTTTCTTTTACTCATTGCTCAGTTCGAACTGAAAACTTAGAAAAATGCAAAAATAACATTCAGATTTCATTTCCTTTAGTCAATAAGATTTTAAATTAATTTCAACTACAGAATTAGCATGTCAAAGCAGTTTCTAACATAATGTTTGCTTTCTAAATAGATCAGTTATACTAATCAATATAACAATTGAACATAAAAGTCATTCTTATATTTATTTCTTAAAATTCATTTTGAATACTTATTCTGTTTGATTGAAAATCGTTTCACAGACTAAATATTTGAAGAATAATAATAAGTTTAACATATTTATTTATTAATTTTTTAACTGTTTTTGTTTAGTATAAACAAATGAATTTTTATACTGATTCAATGAATTCCTTAGTGAAAGACATGAGATAATTGTCAAAAAAAAAACTACTGTCATTTTTTTTCTCATAAATAGTTTTTGGATACTCACCACAAAGAGTTTAATTCATTATATTGATACATTAATTATCACATCATTCAGTCAATTAGTCTGCCAAGAAACACATAAGATGTGAATAGAATAATTAGTTATATGCGCTTCAAATTGAGATCCTATTTTCTATTTAGAAGCGTACAATCGCCTACCAATATGTTTCAATTATGATTATCAATTTTTTTCTTCTTCACGCTTCTGCTTGTAATAACTTACCATGTTTAGATTTTCTTTCAGTTACAATGTCTTCATCACTAATTTCTTGTTAGAGAAGTCGAAATCATTCTTCGGAATCATACTATTGCAAATCGGTCACCAACAACACTGCTTGTTACTATTCAGCGTTCAAAAGCTGCCATCGATGTGCATATACTCCGCGACTTACTACATCACTATCATCGGATAATCACAGTATGATGAGTATTAGTCTTGAAGAATATGCACCATGAAAAATTACAACAGCAATGTGGCGAATTATCGAACTTCTACTTTTTTTTCGTGCATACTTTGTAGGTTTCCTATTGAACCATCGACTGTATACTATACACGTGCAGAAAGAAAAGCCACCTGATGAGACCTTTTATCGGGTGGAAACCCGTTGTGATAGCTAACTGATTTTTCTGGTACAAATCAGTAGAATCTATTGAAGCTAACCCTCTAGTTGCACATGCTGAAGAAATGTCCATTTCTCCATTGACTAAAGCTAGATAAAAGAGTAAAATTCAGCGGATGCAGCTAGCTTCAGCGGGTATATATACTCTCATCTATAGTAATCTGGAAGATTTGTGTTTGCCGTGAAGTTAAATTCTGCTATTTTTTTTGAGTTCGTAGTGGATGACAGCTCGATAGGTAAAAGAGTGTAATTGTGTATAGACTTTGAGGCGTTTCAAATTCTCAGCGAACGCGAAAAGTGACATTATGTCCCTAATAATGAAGCCAGAGCATCGAGCGAAAGTCTTATAACCCTTGCCAACGGAGTCAATGTAAAGTGCAGCAAAAAAAGTTTAGGAGCAGATGCGTTTACTTTTTTTTCTTTTCTAGTATACTGAGCAACATATTTTGGCGGTGGATGCACTTAGGAAAGATGGGTAGCTCTCTTTTTCATATGCGAGTAAATCTTCAGCCTAAATAGTCTTGTCGTACCAATAATAATCTTCTCCCCAGGAGAGAAAGTTTGGGGATAAATTTATTTTTATCCGCAATTGGTTTTGTAAAAGCGACAAGCAAGCTTCGATTGCAATAACTCCAATATAGAAAAAGTTGAAATTTTGTCCTATTTCTGCGTACAATTTTAAAGCTGTTTTTCTGATTCAACGTGTAAAACTGAACGTGCTCGGATCTGGATGATTCGATGGAAGAGATTTTTGTTGGATTTCACGTGACTTTTGGGATAACTCGAATGCTTTCTCGTACTCTCCCATGTTCTGATATACGGAAGCGATGTTGTTATAATAGGCAGCCAAATCTGGATGATTCGGTGGCAACGATTTTTGCCTAATTTCAAGTGACGTCTGGTATAATTCGAGTGCTTTCGAGTACTCTCCCATGTTCTCATGCACAGAAGCGATGGCGTTGTAAGAGCCAGCCAAATCTGGATGATTCGGTGGCAGGAATGTTTGTCTAATTTCAAGCGACTTTTGAGATAACTTGAGTGCTTTCGAGTACTCTTGCATATTGTTATACACGGTAGCAATACTGCTGTAAGTGGCAGCCAAAGCTAGATGATTTGGTGGCACACTGTTTGCTCTGATTTCAAGTGACTTTTCACAGAAATCCAGTGCCTTTGTATAATCTCCTTGAGCATTTTTGATTCTCCCAAGCCAATAATAATATTCTGAAAGCTCAATTTTATCGCCGTTCGATGTCCGTTCGCATAATATTTGGTAGAGTCCTTCCGCCTCACTGAAATTTCCCATGCGGAACAGTATTTGACCCAGTCGATTCCATGGTGTTAATTTCTGTGTTTCTTTTCGGATGTGCTCAGTGAGTTGTTTAAGTTCTTCATCGTTATCAGTGGTCAATACGAGATCCACTTGCCACGCCGAGTCTTCCAATTTTTTGATTTCATGGATTCGAAATACAGTGTGCATGGAGAATAGAATTTCTTCTTCATTTTCAAAAGCACTTACTTGCTTTAGCGAAGCGAATGGAGCTGAAGAAGTCGATGGATTGATGGTCATTTTGAAGAGTATTTTTACCATCTCGGGATTGTACGGGGAATTTCGGATAAATCCTAATGAGACATCTTCATTGAGACTTGTAGATAAAAAATTGTTAAATGCCAACAAACCACCATTATTCTTTTGGATCTTAGAAAAATCGTTGTGCGATAGATTTTGACCTCGATAGACAGTGAAGGGACTGTCGTGTTTTGTTTGCGAGTGTAGTTCTACAATGTTCCGATGAACATCACGTAGGAAGAAGCCCATCTTAAGGATATTTTGGACTTCTTGCATTCGCAGAGCACGGTTGAGCATTTTATAGGTGAAACATTCAAGAGTATACCACCATAAAGGTGTATGTTCGTGATAATCTTTCTCAAACTCATCAATAATTTTTAACTCGGTCGGATTATCATGATAATTCTGTCGGCAAAAATCAGCGAGTTCTTTCCTTTCCTCTTCGTCATGTACCATATCGATGAGAATGTCTTTGAGTAGTTGTGTATACATGAACGATGGATCGAGACGATTCAAATCTCCACTTGTTACACTAATCGTAGTCGAATCACGATCACATTGTTGTGTATCACGTTTAAGTACATCATAAATAGAATCAATTTCAGTAAATACACCTTTAACTTTCGTCCAGTTTTCTGCCCACTGTGAATGTTTTGATCTATCTTCACAAAATACGTAGATAGAATCTACTTGAGGCATATCATGTATATCAGGTACTGCAGATTGACCAAGACTACCCGATACAATAATGAATATCTTCTCCTTTTCGATTTTGGTGAGAAAATCGGCACATTGGTTAACATCAGTGAATCGATCGATTCTGTTGACAATTCGTCGCAGTTTAGTTATGGAATTACGAAAATCATCATTGAACTCATCAATGTTCGAGTTCAACCAAACCAAAATGAAGTTTTGAATGCTGGATAAAACTTTCCAACGTGATGAAGCATTTCTGTTGCTACTTAATAATGCTTGGACAAATCGTCGACTATTTGTCTCATTGACTGTTTGTGATAAGCTCTGCATTGTAACTTCTTATGAATAATGAAATGACCGAATCGGATCAAGCGGTTGACTTGATAAGTGTTGAGTATTCAAAACAGTTGTGATTTACTGAAATGGACTAAATTAGTTTTATATATATAAGTGAGAAACATGTTAAATTCAGTGGTGAATGTAATTTGAATTGAGACTTCCAAAAAAAGGAATTTACAAAAATTTCTGAAATTTTGGAAGTGATGTCTTCGAAAGCTCTGTTACCTCGAAAAATTCGGCTATTTCTATAATTTCTATAACTTCCGCTTTCAGAAATTTTCGTAATTTCTGAAAATTTTGAAATTTCTTTAACCTCCCAAATTGTCGAAAATACTTTTCTGTGAGTTTACGTGTTCTTGAAAATTACAGAAATTTCTATAATTTCCTTTTTTGGAAATCGGAACATACCTCACTTTATTGGAGTATAACAATCACGTAGGACTCTATTTTGTAATTAGATCAGTTTTTTTTGAAACGATATAGATAAAATATAGGAGCTGAAAAATGTGAAGTTTTTGAATATTTCGAAAGGACTTGGGCATTTCTTCGAAGTAATCTAACGAGTGGAGCATAAAAGATGGTAGTCTCAGTAGTTTTTTAATATCTTGGCAAGTTTTCATCATTTGGAGTTAAGCTTTTTCTAAAAGATGTGCCATGCAAAACTATCACTTACAAAATTCAAACTCTTGCATTCTGCAGTTTTTCCATACAGTCTTAATTGTTACATTACTTTGATTTTGGCATGGACACATTTTCTGTACATAGTTTGGATCAGTTTGTTCCAAATAACAATATCTCTGACAAACTATTTCAAACTATGTATAGTAAAAATGATGACCAATGTTAAAAAATTCATAACTTTTGAAAGAAGCGTTATACAACGAAATCCTTTGGAGGTTAACTCTTAAGTGCCGAATGTCCTCTCCAGAGGACATTGCTATAATTGTAATAAAAACCGCAATAAGACCTTGTATATAAAAACCAATATTCTTCTGGACTACGATGATCTTGGAGGTCATACCGAGATCAAAATATAATTTTCAAGTGACTGTCAGACGGAACAATAGATCTTTTACGACTGATAATTTTTTTAATGCCACTTTTCTTTTTTAAAGTTTTGTTTATTCTATGCAATATTCTTAAACATAGCATCAAGATATCTGACGAAGCCGTTCCGTAAATTTTAAATCGATTTACCGACAAATTATAACATCATAAAGAGAATGCTCCTTGAGTAGAATACTCAGCCTCATGCAAAAATCAAAACAAAGGAATTTTAATTTGAAGCTTTGCTCATACGTTGCTTTAACGATATTTAGGGTCCCGAGATTTTCAGCAACAACGGTTTCTTCCTTCTCGAGATACAGAATATTGAAGAAAAGTCAATTTTTAGTAGTTTTTTTTTGCAAAATGTGACCAGTGTTTTTAGGTATCAAGTATCTCAACAAGAAAGCATCCCTTTTGAGTGAAAATTTCAGGCAAGTTAAGGATCATGAAACCTATTTACGTACAAAATTTCAGATAGAAATTCTTATCTTTTGGTACTTTTACAAAGCCGAATATTCCTGCCAAATGACACTGCGTAAATCTGGAAGAAGAGCAAGGTAATTCTTTTTAGCTATAGTATGAGCATACTGAGAATCCATATTTCCTATTTTTGCGATTAGCTTCCTCCTGATGTAAGAAAAAGCCTCTGTGGCTTTTAAGGGATACGTCTCGTGAAATACTCTTCAAAACGGTATAATAAAGTTCACTAATATGCTATCTATCATTGAAAAAACAATCGATGGAATCATATTGTTAAATATGTAGAGCTTTCTAAACTATATCGAATACTAAGTTTCGCAATTGATTTTGATTTTTTATGAGCCTTTCTTTGATATAAACATACGATGAGCAATATGATTTATAGCAAGTTCAAAATTCGAAATAAGGACATTAGTTTAAGAAAAAATCGATACAAGGGTCTTCGCTGTAGAAGATTTGTGAAGCACTGCGAAGTAGACTGTGCAACAGAGTTTCAAATAATAGGAGTTATCCTTGTATTGTGTATCAAGTTCCTTCTCAAGAACAGTTATACGATTGCACCCTGTATCATATTTTTCACGAGGAGAGTGATCACTGTTGCAAAACAACGACTAAATAACGAGCACATACTATGAGTGGTGCAGTGATAAAACTAGTGGTCGTTGAACGATGTCGAGGAACAATCTTACCCGAAAATCATTGGAGAATTCACAGGTTATGAATCTAAATGACGATAAAAAACTGAGTAAAAACACGAAAAGCACTCGTTTTTATCCGCCTCTTGCTGCAGTGATCACTCATGCATGATGAAAAGAGAAAGATGCACCGATCGCCGCTCTCTCTCCAAGACGAAAAAATAAGCAACCAATTAGATATAAAAGCCAACAACCCCTCATCCTACCTTGCGTCGTTCACGTAACGAAGGTTCTGCTGTAATTAATGTTCGAAAAGAAAAGAAAAAAAACATGCGTACGTCGATGCTCTCTCTCTTCATGACGGAAAAATAAACAAACAATCACATGTGAGAGCTAACAACTATTCACTTTCTTGCGTCGTTCGCGTAACAAAGGTTCACCTGAAACTAATTTCTACTAGCACAATTTTTTTCTCATCTGTATTTAAGCTGCTGTGGAGAAAGAAATAAAAGAAGTTGGAAGACTAACATTGCTCCAGTCATGCATTTTTAGATAGCCGTCTCTTATCGATATGCCTGAATTCTTGTTAGAGTTATTCAAAGTGTTAGCGTGAATATATCTTTTATTGGAATGAATGAAAACTAACAAGGCATGTACATATATACAGATGGAAAAGAAGGGAAAGAAAGACGAGATATCTACGATATTAAAATAAGAAATAAATAGAAGCTATATCTGAAATGGTGAATATATACCAGTGCGACATCACTGTAGCATACTCCCCTATTGGACAAAAAAATATGTCCTATCAACATTTTTCAACGATAGATTGAGATAGAACAAAGATAATTTCAGAAATGGAACAAACAAACAAACTGTAACATGAAAAAGAAAGCTCACGCAGGATAGAACAAATAACGGACGAGTTCAGAAATTTACAGATAAAGTAAAAGTATCAATATGTGTTTCTATATGAAGAAAAAAATATATATCAAATTCAAAACAATGAATATAGAAAAATCATAACGATTATATCAATCGATTTTAGTTCAGATATAAACCAAAATAATCAAATAAAAATAAACCAATGAGAAAAGATCATTATATCTGACATATCCATGTTCCATATTGTTTGGTTAGATTGAATGTTACTGGTTCATACAAAATGAATCAAATCATACAGTTAGGAATATAATTGATATAAATTTCACTAATCAATACTACCGTTGTACTTAAATTCGAGAAAGTTCATTGGAAATTCGCCAATTGGGGAAAGTCCACTGAACTTTTACCAATGGAGAAAGTTAAGCTTGCGAAAGTTCTATTAGCGAACCTCCAGTAACCCCTATGCCACTAGAATAGTTTGCTTTTAATTCATGATTTTTTTCTTCAGTTTTGTCTAACTGATTGTCAATAATCGGCTAAAAATTTTCTATTATAGTGCTTTTTAAAAGATCGCTAAAACAATAGTGATCGACACTGTTCATCTATCTATCGCTAAAGAAAGTATAAAATAGATTCATGATATAGTATATGAGATTTTTATCAGTAATCGCACTGTTTGCAGACAAAGGGCGTTTCTTATATTCTAAAATAATCATCAACTTTAAATGACTCCAATAATTTGTTCAATTGAAAGAGAAAATAATATTGGATTAAGGAAAAAAGATTATTACATTTTTTTGAGAAAGAAGAGAAGGAAGCATAAAGGTAGCAATGAGTGTAAGATCAATAAAGAAAGTAGATATTTATGAGAGTAGCTGACGAGTTTGACAAGTGAAAAAAGAACGAATATCTTTGTTGTGTGGATGCAGAAATGTGTTTTGTAGATTGTCTCGAAGATTTTTACCACACTGTAAAAAAAAATTCGTAGAATAATAAACCCTAGTACTTTTGGAAAATCTTCCTAAACCCTTAAAAGGTTTATACTGGTGTGTTAAACCCTTAAAGGGCTTTTGTGCGAAAAGGTTTCTGAGAAAAAGGGTATTTAACAATAAAAAGGGTTTATCACTAGCGAAAAATGGTATATTGTTCTACCTTTTCATGAAAAGGTTTTATTGTTCTACTCTTTCATACAAAGGGTTTAGGGTGAGTGGGTGTGGGTAGGGATGCAACGGTGACGATTAATCACTTGTTAACCGTCACCGTTTCACCGGTCCAAACCGGTAACCGTACCTACGGTTACCGGTCCAAGTACAATAAACGTAGGTACATTATCGGTTCAAACCGGTTGTCAAGAAAAACAGCATTTGTTAAGAAAACAACGATATTTTATAAAGGTTGACGAAAGTAAATCGACGTCGCAGAATCCGAATCTGAAGTCGGTTTTTCAAAATTTCGAATTGAATTTTTTGACAAAGGAAAGGGTGTTTTAGAAAAATAATGATATTTTATAAAGGTTTACAAAAGTAAGTCGAGGTCGGAGAGTCCGAATCTAAAGTCCACTTTTGAAAATTTAGGGCTTTAGTTCTTCACATAGGGTATTTTTCAGGGATAAATTTTTCTAGAAAAATAGATCACTTTCAAGGAGCGGTTTAGTCTAGAGAAAAGAAAATTGTAAAGGTCAAGGATTTGATTTCAGATTCGGATTCTTCGACCCCGGTTTACTCTCGTCAACCTTTATAAAAACGTCATTATTTTTCTAAAAAACCCTTTCCTTTCTCAAAAAAATTCAATTCAAAATTTTGAAAAACCGACTTCAGATTCGGATTCTCCGACCTCGATTTACTTTCGTCAACCTTTATAAAATATCATTATTTTCTTAACAAATGCTGTTTTTTTTGACAACCGGTTTGAACCGATAATGTACCTACGTTTATTGTACTTGGATCGGTAACCGTACCTACGGTTATCGTCATTGTTGCATCCCTAGGTGTGGGTGTGGGTGCTACCCTCTCCTTCATTCGCACTCACACCCACACTCTTTGTTTTGTAATAATGATGGAAATGTCATTGATCGTTCAATTCCATTATGTATATTGTCTTTTTCTTTCATTTTTTATCTGTAATCTAATGTCACATATTCTCAAAATGATGAGTGATACGTTTGACCATAAGATGATCATGATTGATTAATCATAAGTCAACGTGGAGTGACGAAGAATGAATAGTTCTATCTTGAGAACATTGATATGATGATAAGAATGGTGATGATGATGATGAAAATGTCCCTTGAATTGCCTCACTGTACATGCTCTCTGGACGACCCTTCGGACTGCCCTCTCGACCTCCGCCTTTTTGTTTCAACTATTCATGAAGGAGAATAGTGCACCCCGGAGCTTTTGTACAGAAAGCAGAGATCGGCAGCTCCGACCATTTCTCGCTCCAGCTCCACCATTCCCATGAATCGCTCCGCTCTATGGAGCGAAGCTAGCTCCATGAAGCGGCCGCTCTGGAGTCACAGCTGCTTAACTCTGAGATTTATATTGCAAGAGGTCTAGTTTTCTAGTGGTAGAATGTTCGTTTAGGATACGAGCGGCCCAGGTTGAATTCCTGGCTGGATCCAATAATTTTTCTATGTCAATTTTATCAGGAGCATTAATATGACATAATATATTTGTAAGGAAGAAAGAAGGAATTTTGTACTTTTGGAGTACAAAGGGTCTTCTGTTCCATATTGAGTATTGGATATTATTTTTTTTCTACCTTTCGAAGTGTTCGTTTTAGTCACAGTTAATATTGAAATGTAAAAGAACTTTCTGCTTCTCACATAAAAATGCGACTTATCTCTCATGGTTATTGCATCATGTGGATTAGGTGTAGACGAGAACAATATACCTACACCCTCATCCCACCCTCATAAATCAGAACATATGTCAAAAATATTTCATGCAGTTTTACTCTTGGTTTAGTCTATCGACAAATATATTTAGAAGTACCCATTTATTAGACACTCGGAATAAAACTTTCTATTTAAATTCAAAATATTCATCCCGGCTGAGAAAATTGCATCTTCTTGTGCAAGGACGTAAATGTTATGAGTCATTTTATTTATCTTCCTTCTTAAATTGCCTCATATGACTTCTCTGTTTTTTTTCTTACCATCACCTGTACAAAAAAAGTAAATATGACGCCAAATAAAATAACTACCGTTTGTGTCACGTATGATTCTCTATGTTTATATACATATATATATTTAGCATAGAGTGCATTCCATTCACTCGTTATATTGAGTTTAAGATTGCTAACACTCATATTGAAGAGTAAAGAAATATTTATTCGACGAATCGATCACAAAGGAATTCAAAGTCAAAAATGGCATGTTTAGTCCAACCAAGCATTTACTCAACTTCTAGCAAGAAGAAACCATATTCATCTGAAATTATGATATCAAGAAGCTTGACCTAAGACTTTGTTCATATTTCAATTCAACCTTCGCAAGATGAAAAGCGCTGTTCATGTGATATTTGTTGTGTAGTTGATACTTCAGGTTCCATGTCAGATGCAGCCGAAATTCAAAATGATAAAAATGAGAAATATGGTTTATCACAGTTAGACCTTGTTAAACATTCCTTGAAAACAATTATATATTCTCTTTGTGATGAAGACCGATTATCAATTGTATCGTTTGCTTATCATGCTAATATTGTACTCAGTTTAACAAAAATGGATGATGCCGGAAAGAAAAAAGCCTTAGAAGCAGTTGAAAATTTACGGGTTCGTAGATGATTCCATAATATGTATTAATTAATCTAGTGGTGCATAAATGTATTACACATATAGTCATAGCCACAGCATCTCAGATAGACTATCTTGTATAAATAGAAGTTTGCTTCTATTATCTCATATTTCAACAGAAAGGAATTCAGGATACTGTCAAATTTCATAGAATTCTCTGATATCCATCAACTTGTTTATTGTTTTTTCAAATTTTACTTCGGCCAAGAAGTATTTCGTGAAAAAAAACTTTAACTTTTGTATATGCAATGAACATAGATAATTCATTTAACACTTTTTACTATTTCTAAAATTTCATCTAGAGCTCAAGCAGTACAAACTTATGGGATGGTCTTCGAACCGGCGTTGAACATCTTTCTAAACAACAAGATTCAATAAAAAGTATTTCAGCTCTGTTTCTTTTGACTGATGGTTGCCCTACTGAAATACCACCCAATGGTCATTTGATATCACTAGAAAAACTCAAGAAGAATCTCAACTTTTTATGTGCTGTTAACACTTGTGGCTTCGGATATAAACTGGATAGCAAGCTTCTTGAAGATATTGCTGTACTAGGAAATTCCGGTTCATACGCATTTATTCCTGATGGATCATTTGTAGGCACAATCTTTGTGAATGCTATATCAACATTGCTCACTACAACAGCAACCAATGTACAGGTAATATATTGTTTTCGAATTCGATGCACTGTTATTCAGAAAAAAACGATCATGGACTAAAATTCTTTTGTATTACAGTTATTGATCCATGATCAAGATGCTCAAAATACTGACTACATGCGCTGGTATTCAACACATAAGCCTGAAGAAGGTACTTATATTAATTTGGGTTCGATTACATATGGTCAAAGTAAAGATTTACTGATTCCAGTTTCTTCTAAACTTACCAAAGAATGCCGATTCACGCTAGCCTATCAAAACGCAAAAAACATAAAGAAATCTATCGATTTTGATTTTATGGATAATCTGCAACAGGCTGATCTTAATTTAATAATTCGACATAAAACGCGCCTAGAATTCGTTCAGTGTGTAAGAACAGAATTGGAAAATATGAAATCAATAAAAACGAATTCAAAACAGTCAAAGAAGCAACATGATCAAGTGATGAATGAGTTACAAAAATTCAAGGAAAAAATGAAGTTAGCTGCAAATGGAGATGACGATTTTATAAAAGACTTATTAGCGGATTTGACAGGACAAGTACAAGAAGCTCTGGGAAAGCAAGAATGGTTTAACAAATGGGGCGTACATTATTTACCTAGTTTAACACGTACGTTTTATTGTAGAATAGAAAAAAAACAATGCATCTAACTCATTCGTTATTTTTTAGGTGCTCATCTTCTTCAACTCTGTAACAATTTCAAGGATCCAGGTGTTCAACATTAAGGAAAAGGCGAACTTTTCTCGAAGATGCGCGATGAAATGGATGACATATTTTGTAGCTTACCTGCTCCTACATCTTCATTGGCAACAGTGCTCCGGTAAATATGACTGTGTTCTATAATGCTGCTGGTGGATGTTTTTATGGAGAATGCACTGTATGCTTAATGAATGCCACAACGAAGTTAGTGAAAGATGTTCAACCAGGTGATCGAGTGGCACCATATGGCGGTATGGTTCGATTTGTTGTTAAAACCAAATGTCCAAATCGAAAAGCAAAAATGGTTATCGTGAGTATCTGATTACATTGTTTTTATTCTTAGTCGAGTAGTTACCATTTATTGAATAAGAATCATTTTCAGTTTAGTGATGTATCAAATGTTTTTTCTTTTACAGGTTGAAAACAATTTAATCATTACTGCATGGCACCCTATACGTCTTTCTTTACAATGGATTATGCCATGCTCACTTGTTTCCTCAATACATGAAGTATCATGTGACTATGTATATAATTTTGTACTCGATCAAGGTCATACAATTTTGGTCAATGATGTTGAATGTGTAACATTAGGTCAAGGGGTTCAAGAAGATGTTGTTCGACATTCCTACTATGGTAGTCAAAGAGTAGTGAAAGATTTAGAAAGACTTGATGGCGAACAAAACAATGGAGGAATCATCGAAGTAAGTCAAGGAGCATTGGTGCGCAGTAAAAAGACTGGTCTCGTCAAAGGCCTACAGGTGCAGGAGATATTAGTTCAATGAGCAAATACACGTATAAAATTATCTGATGTCCAGTGACGGACTTGTTGTTTAATCATGATCTAAAGAAAAACTATTTTGCTTTTTCAAACGGAGAAAAATATACAAACTCTCGAAAATTCAATAAAAAGAAATTAAGAATATATCTTTATATTTTGTGGTATGGGGGTATGAGTATAAGAAAGAAGAGACACGCACTGTCATCCCCACTTTCACACCCACACCCATACTTATAAACAAAATATTTACATTTATCTAGTGTATTTCTTTTCTAACGTCCCATATTAAGAATATTACATTATTATTAGTGAATATGATATGTATATCGGCTTGTTCACGCAACGTGCTGCTTCAGGCATTATGTTTTCATTTAAAAATTTGAAGCAAACGGTTATGCTAAGTTATAGAGCATGCTCGAAAGTGTACAAAAAAATATTTTATTATTTGAAATATGGACTTTGTGACCTCTAAGACAAAATTGTACTAACGTGCATGATTTACATTTATACATGGATTATTTTCATTCTGGATTTATAATGAACATTTTGACTTTATGTTTAACTTCTAGGACTCACTATCATATGTCTTATAAGCTATAGTAAACTATCTTTCTTTCCCTTCCTCGGAGAAAATCTCGAAGAAAAACATGATGAAATTGCTGTCACAGCGTTACGAAAGGGTCCCTATTTTAAGTTTATAATGAAATGTCTACTGAACACGATCAAACAGATTAGTGCACCAGTTATAACTTTTTATGGTGATTCTGATGCACTATTTTTTTCCTAATAGTATTAAGTTTAAGGGTAGATGAACGTAACGCTGTGACACAAACTTGATATATTATATTATGTTTAGTTTATATAATTGAACAATAACTTCATATATATATGCAATGGATAGCAACAAAATTAAATTCAAACTTGATCCTAACTCTGGATACTTTTATTAAGCAACAAATGCTTAAAACAAGCTCCTACATCTGTGTATGCTACCGAATTTCTGATTAATATCAATTTTACCTATAGTAATTACTATGTATGATGAATTAGTATGAGCTTCAGCTTTAAAAAAAATTGATATTAAAATTTTTCGATGAAAATCCTGATGTTCAAAATGATAAAGCAAACACTGTAATGCCTGGAGGACGAAGAACAAGTGTATGCATGTAACTGTATACATACATTCACATCGATCGTTCATACATGCTGTACGTCATTATCGCATAAAGAATAATAAGTCGTTATTTTTCCTTTCCTGTCGCTATTTCATTTTCGTAGTTTATCATATCAATATTCAAGAAAGAAAGTCTAAGAGATAGCTCTATCATTACGATAAAGAATACCTGTACAAAAAGAACAGTTGAAATTTTTGAATTTTTTTCCAACGATCATTGTCTTCTATCTATTTCACCAAGGTTAGTGCTGCTTTTTATTTTTTATCTCATATGGCTAAAACTAGTGCTGAAGGAATGAAAAAGCATCGAGAAAAACTTAAACAAGATAAAATAAGATATGAAGGAGCAAAGGCAAAAGCTCGTACTCGTTACAGTTCAATAAGAAGCAGATTGACAGGAGCTAGTCTAGAAGAATTTCGTAAAAAAGCTAAACTTCGTCAACAGAAATGTTGAGANTTTTTCTAACTTAGTTTAACAGTAAGAAATATATCCTATATTCTAAGATGCAAAAATAATATTCAACAACTGTATAATAGAATGCCTTCTTTTACCCCATTTGAATTAATTAGCAAAATCTTAAGTGGTAATTGAATAAAAATATCAAGTTTGATTGTATCTTGAGAATAAAATAATTCTTTTTCAAAAACAAACCACTCATTTAAAATGATTTATTTTGAGTTTGAGTGATTTATTTTGAGTTTCATCTGAGTTGAATCAGTAGTTTCCCCCTTGACATGTGTTCATTAAAATCAACATAGTCTAAATTAAATATGACATTTAAATTTAAAAGAATATCCTCTTGATTGGAAGACTCATTGTATTTTACTATGCCAGTAAAAGACGGAATTTTTATTGAAATCTTTGATTTACACTCAGTTTCTAAGATTGCATCAACCATATTCGTTTGTTTTATTGATTTTCTAGCGAAATTCAATGCATGGAAACGAAATCGAGTTGTTCTTTCGAAAACTTAATTTTTCGATAAATGGCAACAGGTTTATATTCACATGCAACCATATTCTTATTTGGATTCATAAAAGCTTGTATAAGATCACTCATAAAATATCTTAATGTATACAAATGATCTATATCTTTGGTATATAAAGCTTCCTTAATAATTTTATAAGGAATTGATTTTTTCAAGTACCATTGAATAGCTTTATTTGAATTATATTCATATTCGAACCCATCAGTTAATTTCAGATTATGCAAATTATTTTGATAATATTAATGGTATAATTCAGTGATTCCATTTTTAACTATTTGATCATATGACTATTGTAAAATGATCTTATTGAATATTTGATACCAAAATAAATCAGAAGTTTGTTTCGAAAGATCTTCTGAACAATATTCAGACTGATCAAAGATAATAAAAGTTAGAGATGATTCATCTGCTAACTCAATTTGTTCTGTCACTGATGAACATAAACAATCTTAATCAGTGTAAAAGCCAATGCATTCATTGTTTGGGCTTTTAATAAAGTTATATATAAAAATGGCATTGATCTGTCAAAATGTATTAAGTTGAAATAAACTTGTACTTTGTTCTCTTGTCTATTAGCCATTGTTGATTGATATTGAAATGATAAAATGTAGAAAATTAATTTATTTAATCTAAAGATGATATAGAAATTATAACAATATTATAGTGCTGCTTATTTTATTAAACAAGAACATGATAACTAACATAAGATGCTGATTTCTAATAATGCTATAATTGTATATCGAATTAGTTTTATGCGGAAAAACATTTGTGCTGTTGTTCAAGACTACTTATTTGTTAGCTGAAGGAAGCATACAACACTGCAGTAGAGAAGAACGAAATTAATATTACTCTATTAATATAGGCTGATTTCTAATTTGAAAGTTGAAAATGAATCATCGATTCATCAAGATTATATTAATACATAAGTATCATGTTAATCTATAAATGAGACGCAACAAAGTATGTATCAACTTGACAAGCACTTATTTATTTACCAAGAAGTTTAACTTATCTGGAAGCATGCTACTTAGCTGTATTTTTTTAACAAACAACGAATTCGACACCATTGGAAAATCATTTTCATGTCAAAACATTCAGGTGGTCATTCAAACTTACCTAATTTTCTCAGTAACTCAAAATGTATTAAAGATATTATTTTCATATGAATTAAGATTTTCGATAGGTAAGTATACGTTGATGTTCAACTGTTGACTTATCATATGAAAAAAAATGCTTATCTTACCACTCTAAATCATCATAAAGACAGAACAAACAAAGCACAACAAATACTGAAACTATTAGCTATTATCATTCTTTATTCAAATGATGACTAAGATACAAATAAATGTGAATGTATTTAGGAAGAGAAAGTTCTTACTTTCTCACTCTATACAGTTTCTCTTGATCTTACATATAAACATTTCATGAAATCATCTAAATAATAAAAAAGTAAATGTCTATTAATTATTTGAAAGTGATGTAAAATAATATTCATCGGAATTTTATCACTATAAACGATAATATCAAAGGACTGATTATCTCGAGAATTTGATTTCGATAATTATTTGAAAACTCAAATGATTCAGTATAATTTAAAATTCGACTGGTAATTTTATAATTGAATTTATTATGTAACTTTTTAAAAAAGCCCTCTAATTCTCTGTGAATTACTCGAAAGAAGGATCCAAAGAACCAAATAGAAGAAGTAATGATAACTGAGGTTGTGTTTTTTTTATCTGGATTTTCACCCATACATTATGTACAACGTGAAATTCACTTCTGACATACAGTCATATCTACATTCAATATTTAAATAAAGGATCTTTATTTTTACAAGAATTAATTTCGCAACAATTTCTTACGGCAATTCTTTTAAATATCTGTTGAGATAAAAATACTTTTTAATTTATATTATATCCTTTACATAAAGAGACACCTGCATTTGTACTTTTACGTAATTGCGAAAGTCATGAGAAACATTTGATGTTTTGTGAAGAACAGAAAAAATGTGCGTCTTGTTTTTATGTAATTATGTAAAGCTTGGAGTTACTCAATTCATCTGCAAGTCTTTACGAATAAATATTTAAATAATAGGCATCCTAGCGCAAAACCATTTTATTGATAAATTTCAAGTTCTGAATTATCTTCATTCATTCTGTTGAATATGACATCGTTTGATTTCAACTTTGCTGAACCCACCGCCTCATATAATAATTCGGTTGATACCACTATGGATGCACACATTGAAAATATTGACTCGATTCAAAAGTCAGATTTTGTTGTACTCAAAGGACACCCAGTAAAATTAATTGAAATTACACATTGTAAACGAGGAAAGACTGGTCGTCCAAAGGTCTGTAAAAAGAAAATTTTCATTTATCTACTTATTTTGAATTAATTTTTTCTTATTAAGGTTTTTCTAGTTGGTATTGATATATTTACAGGCGATCGCTACGAAGAAATTCGTTTAGCAGCAGATACAATTCAAGTACCGCATGTTATCAAAAAAGATTATCTGGTAGCAGATATCACTAATGATAATTTTCTTACTTTATTTAATGAGGATCCATACGAATTTCATAGTGAGATAAAATTAAACAAGGTTTCGGATATCACTGGTTCATTGATCGACAAGTTCAAGGAAGATATTGGTCAGATAAAGGTTACGGTTCTTAAAGCACTTGGCGAAGAGCAAATTATAGCATTCAATGTGATAGAATAGTATAGATGAATGCTAAGTTTTTGCTTGTGTTCACCGAACACTTTTTTTGAAACAAGAAAAAGAAGATTTGAATAAAATCAGAAAGTAATATTTTATTTTTATTTGAAAAATGACATCACAATATAATTAGTTTAAAGCATGGATAAACACAAAGAATAAAAAGTAAAAGTATTTTAATTATATCTTAAAAAGTTCTCATACATTGTAACATTATCAAAATGAAAAGGAAATGAAATGAAAACAAGAATATTTTCACGAAGTTTTCTTTTCTCATTTGCCCAACGATTCTGAAATCAATTATATTTTATTGTTGAGGTTCTAGAAATTACGATGGATATCGATGGCTGATGACAACTCGTTTGACTTTCTAGCATAGATGAATTTAGTTTTCGATGCTATTAAGAAAAATCCATGTTGAATTTAAATTTGGGGGGAACAAAAAGAAAAGAAAAACAGTTGAACAAATAAATATCTGAGAATATTATTTTTTAAATTGATGAATGAATATTATTTTAATGGGATAGCTCGAATTTAATTATAGCCTTTTTAAAATTTGCATGTAAACAAAGCGCGCCTTATAAAGATTGTTTACGGCAGTAAATTCTGTATACGATCTTATTTACCTACCAATATCGTTTTTTTCAAGTGATTCATCCATTGTAACATATGTAAAGCCTTTTTGTTTTGCTATTTCTTCATCAGGTTTGATATCGTCACAGAAAAATTTACAACCAAAATCTAAAAATATATTAACCGCGCTCATTCCTAAATTGTCTGTTCCAATAATGTCAACTGTTTTTCCAAAAACATTAATACCAACAATACCATCCCATGTAAAATTATGTTGTTTTGTTCGATAAAATGCGTGATGTAGATTACGATTAAGTGAAATTAAAAGAACAAATGAATGTTCAGCAACAGCATGTGCTGAATAATTTGGCACATGACATACTTCAATAACATATTTTTTAGCAATTTCTATTGTTGAATCACTATATGCAGCACTTCTTAAAGCAATTATTTTAACTAAATCATAATGTTTATGTAATTTTTCAATAATATTTCTATATTGAACATCTCGATTAACAACACAAATTCCATCATAATTTTGAGCTTTAGTAATAGTTTCATCATTTAATTGACCTTGAAGAAATGTAAAATGTAATTTATTCTGACCATTTAATTCTTTTTCATCAGATAATTTTGAATCAAAAAAATAAAATCTTTTTTGTATCGATTCACTCGAGAATGATTTCCATCAAGACATACATGACAAAACTGAAATTCTCCTACCATAAAAATCTTGGATTCCACACAGACAAAAAAAGTTCTTAAAAACACATTTTTTTTATGACTTCATGAAATTAAACGTTATTATTCCTTTACAAACAAAAAAATAAACCAGCTTGACTAGTGTACGTACTAGTGAATAAAATTTTTTTTTTTCTATTCTCTCATACTGACGGGTAAAGTAAAATATACTCTCCCATGTGAGTGTGGGTAGGGATGGAAGTGTGAATCTTCATCTCTACGATGCTCACACCCATACCCTGAATAGCAGCATTTTCTGATTATTTCGTCAATAGAGACAGCTCTAGACATGGTGATTAACAGACAATTTAGTTGTAGTACTTGAAAACCGAGCAACAGTAATTGCAATCTTGAGAAAATGGAAAATATCATTAGAGATGTTTAAACGAGATAAACAATTCGTGCGAAAACAAAAAACCTCAAAGTTACAATTGTTCAATTAGTTTTGGTAATTTCAATGACGATTTGTCAAACGACTATAAAAGAATAAAGAAAGGAATTATTCCCTATAGTTTTTTTTTTCAATGAAATCTTCTTCTATCAATAAAGATAAACCATGAAAATGATAAGAGAATGTGAGGTGTCGTTGTCATTTTTCATATTTGCTGCAACATACACCACTCAAGTATTTCTTTAACCATGAAGGACGGTATTGATTTCATGTAAGAAAATATAAATCGACACTTTTTAATTATGTATATATAAATATAGTATATTACGTTCCTCAATATAAGTAATTAATTTGTTTTTTTTACAAGTATCAATATGTTTCAATGTTATTTCGTATGCAGTATTCACTATGCATAAATCACTGAAGCAAATCGTTTTCATGCACGATGTTTGTATCTTGTATAGCCACGTTCGTGATAGAGTGTGTATTAAGAAAAAAAGTAAGGGATAAAGACCTAAAATATTTACGAAGAGAAAGAAACATATAAGCATGCTTTACTGCAAAGGTAAAAAAGAATCATTTTCAAAAACAGGTAGATGGTATTACATACTCGTAATCAAGCCAAATCATCAAAAAGTCAGTATTAAGTTTTTTCAATATATATTTTTTCAGTACAATGAATCATGTTTCAAGTAGAAATAAGCTTAGTAAATAATGTACTTATAGTGCCAATCCATTTAGCATGATGGGTGTGGGTATGGGGTGTGGGTGTGAGGTGTGGGTGTGGGTGTGGGTGTGGGTATGGGTATGGGTGTGGGTGTGTGGGTGTAGATAGGGACTTCTCTTCTGTTTTTTAATACCCATACCCACACCCACACCTACGGGAATCCGGAAATCCCCGGAATCCGAAATCCGCTGTTCCTCCCTTGAATTTTCCTGAATCCATGTCTAAGAAATTTTATTACCATCTCGCGAACTTACTACATTACTAATCGAACGTGCCATATCTCGTTCACGAATTACAAATTCATTGTTCAAATGTTGATTTTAAAACGAAATGATTCGTGATCGATCTTTTGTACAAGCGAGACCAACTAGTAGATTCAATGTTTCACTGGGCACTAATTCATATTTTAAACGATTCCATAAAAATTAATATTCTTCATGAGAACCTTCTTGAACCACAATACAATAAACAATCGAACGTAAACTAATCGATATCGGATTTCAAGCAGGATTTAAATGCCATCGTCGATAGATAATTCGTGCTGTATAGATACATTCGCGATAACCATAGTAACCAACAGTTGAGAGAGCTTCGAGTTGGAGTAAAACTCGACGCCAATTTGTTGATTGATTGATAGGTGTCCAACCAATACTATTGTACAATGGCAGAATTAAATTGAAAAAATAACGTAGTTCAGGAAAAATTTCATTATCACCAAGTAAATATTCTTGTTGATCCACTGCCGACAATGTTGCTATCCAAGGAACAAAGCCACGTTCATGTTTTAAATAACCAGTTCATCTACAGGCATCCGTAATATTCATTGAGAATGTGCGTGATAAAGCAAATGTATCATCAATAAGAGCACCTCGATTAATAGTTAGAATGCGTGTATCATCCGTTTGAAGTTGAGTTAGAATTAGATGAAAATCTTGTAGATCATATTTAACTCTGTCGATGCCGAAATAATTCGAATTTGTTATGATCCAATCTGAATCGGAGGGTGTGGGTGTGAATAAACAGATGATCCGCATCTTCACTCACACGACACCCCAGTCAAGTGAATAATGAAGAAATGGTCATTAAAATGCTTTATTACTTGTAGCTAGACTATTTCGACCATTGAAATGTATCTTTTTAAATAAATAATGGTGAAATGGCCATTAAAACGGATAATAATTGATTAATGAATAATTTTTACCATTTCACAATTACGGACTCTGTTTTTTCGGAGTTTCAAACTGATTTTAAAAATGTTTATACCTTCAGAAATTTATATGGATTATTAATGTTTGCTTATCAAACTTTCTTTTTTTGCGAAATAGTTAAAAACATTCTTGTAAACTTAACCGCCTAAAGGTCTATTGAAGTATGCGACTTTGATGAAATGGCACTTAATAATAGTCGAAAAGCTATTTTTTATATGATATTGATAGTTGACTTGCAATTCTCCAATCGAAAAAGATTTTTTTTCTTTACTATAGTGCTAAACTTATAAGTTTTTCGATAAATATTGAATGTCTGTAATTCACAGCGTCATCATTTTTTCGAAAGAAGATAGATCTCATTTGTTTCTGAGATAAACTGTATATCTTAGGCGACTAGCCTAACCTTATTTCTTCTCTCTCAAAAGAAACGATTAGGATTCGAAGGTGCTAAAATAGGACAAAGGACCTGTCGAAATAACAGCGCATAATGATTTCAGAAGTCAGATTTCTTGTATATCACAGGAAAAAACTGGACTTTAATTAAAATTTGATATCAACAAAGCCAAAGTAGATTTCTCTTGTAAAATGAAGTTGAATGATTAGAATCTAGGCAAAAAATTATTTTTTCCAATGTGAATCACATTATGATGTAAACAACTAAAAGATATCACGTTCTGTTGGAATCAAGTGTAGTCCCTATGATTCATGTTGTTATTTTCGTTTGCTCGACTAAAGTAATCGCATAAATCGAAGTGGATAGATTTTATTTTATGTGACGAAGTATTCGTAAAAAAACAAGGATGCGTAACTTACCTCACATTAATCTAACAATCCATAGAAAATTACACAAAGCTGGTTTTTCAAATGACATTGTAAAAAATGCTCTCGAATTTTACATGATACCGTTCATAATAACGAATACTTAAGAATATTTATATAAACTAATTGATTTATTTGACTTTTCTTTTTTACAAAAGTTCTCATTAATTGAACAAATATATTTAGTACTTTCTACAGAGATATTTTTGTACTAGTCGATTACTTAAATATTTTGTGCACACTATTACAGCGTATTCTGTAATAATATAATGCACATCTTTATACACATCGCTAATTGACACATCAGGTTCGACCATAACACAGTATTCTCTTCTCTGATTCTACTCTCTTTAAAAAAATATTTATGTACTGATCGTAACATTCTCATGTTCTATTTTCTTTGTCATCTTTATAGAATTCCCCGTACACTGTAAAAAAAATTCGTAGAATAATAAACCCTAGTACTTTAGGAAAGTTTTCCTAAACCCTTAAAGGGTTTTTGTACGAAAGGTTTTCTGAAAAAAAGGGTATTTAAAAATAAAAAGGGTTTATGACTAGCGAAAAAGGGTATATTGTTCTACCCTTTGGTGAAAAGGGTTTATTATTCTACGGCTAAGGGTTTATTGTCCCACTTTCCATGAAAAGGGTTTTTTATTCTACGGCTAAGGGTTTATTATTCTACCTTTCCGCAGAAAGGGTTTATTATTCTACGACCAATGGTTCATTGTTCTACCCTTTCATAAAAAGGGTTTATTATTCTACGCATAAGAGTAGATTATTCTACCTTTATGTAAAAGGGGTATGTGGATGTACATGACGATCATCTTCTTTTATCACATCCATAGCGACACCCCACATGCACACCCTTTCTACTTATTCATCTGATTACCTAAATCAGTCTTTTTTTTTTATTAAATAACACTTTTTCAAGTGAATTGCTATTGTTCCTTCTTTAGAATAAAGATAGTCATTGTTTACTGTCCCATTCGAAACCGTCAAATTAAAGACAGTGTTCATTCCCAATGGAGAAAATTCATCTTTTGCTGCATGGCTAAGATAGAAAAATGAACGTTTCTAAATATTGGCATACAGAATATTATTTTCCTAGGACAGAAAAGACAGTGATAAAAAGTCAATATTCCCATCTATTCTGATATAGAAAGCTTTTTCTCCAATTTTACATTCGGAGCAGTGATTCAATACTTTCAACTAAAATGATAGGAAATTTGTTTTTTACATATTATATTCAATAAGGTAGTTTCTTTTATCTTAAATTAAATTAATAGAAATTTTTGTTTTCTAATATCAGATTCGATAAAACGATCGCTTATCTTCAGATGAATTGACAGAATTTTGTTCTATTATTAGGTTCGATAAAACAATCACTTATCTTAAGTTCAATTGATGGCGACCTCTTTTCTTTTGTAATAGTAAATTCAATAAGTTAGTTTCTTTTTTGTTAAGTTAAATTAATGGAAAACTTTTTTCTAATATCAGACTCGATAAAATTATCGTTTATCTCACGTAAAATTAATAGCGAAACTTTTTTCCTAATATTAGATTCAATAAGATAGTTCTTAATCTTAGTTGAATTGATAAAAATTTTTTCCTAATACTAAATAGATTCAATAAAGTAGTTCTTGTTTATCTTAAGTTAAATTAATAGAAATTTTTCTCTAATATCAGGTTCGATGAAATAATCGTTTGTCTTAAGCCAAATCGATAGTACAATCTTTTTTTCTAATGTTAGATCCAATAAGGTAGTTTTTTTATCTTAAGTGAAATTATTAGAAACTTTTTCTAACATTGAGCTCGCTAAATTCTTTTTCTTCAGGAAATTCGTCGTAAAAGTAATTTTCATCCATAGAGATAGGATAGAGATAGAAGCCTTCTTTCGTTTATATACTTGAATAGAAAAATTGATTTTCGCAGGAACATCAGTAAATAATATAAAGACATTACTCAACTAACATTGACACAAATCGTCATTTTCATAGCTATCACTTTAGTATTCTATCGTCCTTCACATTGATTAGTTCTAATAACAGTTTTTTTGCTAAGTTGAGGTACATTTATCTATCTTTGATACTTAGTATAAATGAGTTTGAACAATTTATTCATACACATTTCCTTCAATACTTCGATATACAGAATTAGGGCTCATAAAATAGTTTGGACATAAGCTTCGAAGATACTTAGGTGCCTAAGAAGGTCAAAGGAGATATTCAGATGCTTAAAAAGATTTAAAAAAGGATGTAGGAGATATTTACGTACCAAGAAAGAGTTTAGAAAAGAACTTGAGATATGTTCAGATATCCAGAAAGGAGTTAGTGAGAGACTTAGGAGATACTGAGATACTTGGAAGAATTAAGAAAGGCTTTAGGAGGTATTGAGATATCCAGAGAGGATTTAGGGGAGAGTTTAAGACATGCTAAGATGCTCAAAAATGAGTGAGGAAAGACTTTAGGAGCTATTGAGATTACTTGGAAAGGAGTTAGGAAATAGTTTCGGAGATTTTGAGATACTCAGAAAGGCTTTTGGAAAGAGTTTAGGACATTCTGAGATACTCAGTAAGGAGTTAGGAATGAATTTAGGAAACGCTTTGATAACAATTATAAGCGTTGCCTAAATAATTTCTGAGTATCCAAAGATCTTCTAAACTCTTTTTTAAAACCTCTTGAGCTTCTCAGCGTCTCCTAAACCGTTTCCTAACTTCTTTTTGAGTATCTTAATATCTCCTAAACCCTTCCCTAACTTCTTTCTGGGTATCTGCAAATCTCCTAAACCGCTTTATAAATTTTTTCTGGGTATAGCAACATCTCCCATACCCTTTTCTAAACCCTTTTATGGGTTTAGGAAAGTATTTATGATTTTCCTAAACCCTTTATTAAACCCTTAAAAAGGGTTTAGGAAAATGTTACATACGGGAAAAAGGGTTTATTATACGTTGCACTTACATCAACTCTTTTTGGGTTTATTATTCTACGGATCTTTTTTACAGTGTAGTCTAATAAATTGCAAAGGAAAACGAATCGTCAAAAACATGTGTGGAAACGTAGGACGAATAGCAAGGTTGATCATGTGAATAGTGATTTTTCGTTACATATTTAAATATATATCAATTATAAACTTGGTTTAATCTATCTACTTTCTTGCACGATTCTGTTATTTCCTTTAACATTCATTTTGTTTTTATGAAGAACAGTATTTAACAGCAAGAAATCAAGAGAAAGATGTGCATATGTACTAACTAATATTGGTGTATTCAGATACAATGCGTCACTAAAATATATGCATCTATGTCCACTTCTAATTTAATTCAAGTAAAGCTATTTTAAATGTTAGATCAAACTAACATTTAAGATCAATCATAATTTTTTCTCACTAAGCTGTTATCACATTTCATCTGACAATTGTTGAAAATAGTGATTAAATCAGAGAGATATATTTTGAGTAATAAAGGAAAAAATCGAAATTTGTAGTCTGTCTTATTAGTTTTTATAAATAAGAAAAGACACACAGTGTGAATACAAAACAAGTATTGTCGTACAGTGATCGGAATTTTTTTATTTGAATTATGTATTTAATTATATAAATATCTAATAATATCATATCAATTCGATCTGTTTACTATTATTTATTCATCTCACTGCTGTTCTGTTCGCTATATCCAACTAAATGATTGACTAATTTTCATTGGTCAAATATAGTCTTTGTCTCAGAACATAGAACAATGCTATAACTATAAAAAGAAGGAAAGAGAACGAGTGCAATTCATTTTAAAGATTGACGCGTCAGTTGTAACATATCGTCGTACTCATGTCCGACATGATGAGAAACATCTTTGACGAGTTTAAATAGGGAGTTATTAAGAAATCCACCTTTCCATTCACAATATTTGAGACTTTTCTGAATCTTTCCTCCGCGCAAGATGTTTATTCAGACATCCTAGATTATTCGTAAAATGTGCTAGGACAATCGATCGTCACTCATAATCTTCTGAGTTCTATTGAACAAGATAAACGACACTCAATATCTTAATGTCTTGTAATTTAAGTAGCAAGAACGTTGACATGGAAATTTCTATGACTAACATGTTAGTATACATTGAATATTGATACGTGCTATATATGATATAAGTATATGATCTAATCCTCAGTGTTGTTTCATTTAAAGTGAGGAAAATAGTTATGTTATTGATTTTGATCAGCTTATAATATTTTTCTGATTTTAAATCACTTCCTAGATTTTTTGCTGTATTTACCTTCCACACAATCGCCATAGTATACTAAGAGTGCCAGAGTAAACACAATCTTACAGTACGGTTCAATCGTTAACAAAGGATTAAAGTGATTTTTGTTGTTTGAATAATACAGATTCTTACAGAGAAAGAGTAATATAAATAATTAGACGAAAAGGTCAGAAATAATAAATTTGAGATAGTTAAATACTGTTCGACAAATTTATTTCAATTTTAATTATCTGTTACACTGAAAAAAAATGGTACGACACCGAACCCAAAAGTGTATTTTGGACTAAAAAAAGGTTTTGTGAATAGTACGAAACCTTAAAGGATTTCGATTTCGTTTCAATTCTCTGAACCCTTTTAGGTTTCGTATATAGAACTATGAAACACTTGAAAAAGTATTCTAAGTCTATGACGATTATTTTCAGGCAACCGAAGTTTTTACGAAACCTTTTTGAGGGTTCCGTAGTCATTTTAAAAAGGGTTTGGTAATCATACTAATTTTTTTCTAATGCACCGAACCATTTTTGAAATAAAGACGGAGCCCTCAAAAGGTTTCGTAAAAAATTCGGGTGCCTGAAAATAATCGTCATCGACTTAGAATACTTTTTCAAGTGTTTCGTAGTTCTATCTACGAAACCTAAAAGGGTTCAGAGAATTGAAACGGAATCGAAATCCTTTTATGTTCCGTACTATGCACGAAACCTTTTTTTAGTCCAAAACACCCTTTTGGGTTCGGTGTCGTACCATTTTTTTTTTCAGTGTACAATTTAAGTGACGTTTCTTTCTTCTTCGAAGATGATCTTTTCAATGTTTCATGAAAATCATACAAATAAATTAATCACGAAAACAAAACAAAATGGAAGAAAAATAGAACAGGCTATATATTTCCTTTGGTCTAATTTCATAGTGGTACAGAAACCAAGACGGTTATAATACCGATCAGGTTGGCGCGATTCTTTTACGTACCACTATGGAATTAGACTAAAGAAATATATAGCCTGTTCTATTTTTCTTCCATTTTGTTTTGTTTTCGTGATTAATTTATTTGTACGATTTGTATGAAACACTGAAAAGATCATCTTCAAAGAAGAAAGAAGCGTCACTTAAATTGTAATAAATAATTAAGATTGAAATAAATTTGTCGAACAGTATTTAACTATCTCAAATTTATCCATACTTTTCCAATCAACAAAATAGGTCAGAAATAATGCGAAAAATGATTTGTGTTGTTAACATTATTTTGTTATCTTTTTTAACCATTTTCACTTAATCAGAAGTAATCATTTTACTGCATCACATGAAAAGCATTTTCAGGCGTTTTTTGTGACCGTTTCACATCATTATAATTATGTATATTTTTAAGCATTTTAATACCATTTTACCATTTTGTTCCCTGCCTGGGACCCACAGCCACATTGCTCATCCACACCCACCCACACTCCTGTCTGTCACGGTCTGTGATGGGCAATTAATTATATATTCATTACACGTTCAATAGCTAATTAATTAATTAATAAAAATGTCAGTCATAGTCTGTGGGTGGGGAGTTGGGGTCCAAATTTCTACCCTAGACACTTCAACACTCCTTTTAGATCGTGTTTCACAAAATATGTGAGACATTCGCCGAACCAGAAGATAATATCCAAAGCAACTTGTGGGAAACCGATTATTTACATCGATTTGAGTCTGGAATGCGAGAAAAAAGTTATAATAAGAATACCGCTTTATAAACTAGGCGAACTAACTGCTTTGGATAAGAGTTCTCAAAATGAAGTCACATAAAGCACCGTAAATAAAAAAGTTTAATGTTTTCTCCGTGCTTTTTTCTTTTACTGAGTTATCAAAAAATCTGATCCAAAATCTAGCAAGAATGATATTGCATCATACACCATCGACTATATTATTGAGACAACAAAATAAGTTTTCAGTTTCATTAGTGCTTACAACTATTTTTTACGCTCAAATATCTTAATTATACACCATACATGTGGTGCAATTCATTTTTGCTTTTGAAAACAACCATTTACCAACCCCTGCTTGTCTTAATAAATACTTTTAAAAAATCAATTTTACAAAGATTCACCAATCATTCAATGTCTCCATCATTAGAAAAAATATAACGAAAATTTATGCTCATTGTAGAAAAGAAACAAAATACTCACTGCAACAACAATGTTCCTAATTTTATATGTTAACGATATTTCTTATTAAAAAATGACAAAAATGCTGTTCCAATCTCAACTAGATTCCAAACTCATCTGCCACATACGCATGAAGTAACTGGTTGGAAACTAATTATTCCTATCGAGCAACACAGAGAAATGTTTTGTTCATGTATACTGTTACATATAGACGTTGCCATTGGAGGGAAATTTTGCGTAGAAAGTTTTCGATTTCATCTAATAAAGTATCGTGGAAAGGTTACTAGATGTCACACTATCAAGAATGAGCTTGGCAAGATGAATGCATGAGCCAATTGAGAATGATTTGAGAAAGAGATCAATAGGACAATGATCCGTTAAAGAAGGTTAAACAATTCAATCTATGTTCGGTTTCACAAGTTCTTTACAGCGATGACGAAAATTGGTCTTCGATATCGAAGACCAATTGAGTTTGAGGCGAATATTTTGACTAGTGAATAGATTTTGAAATTGGATGCTTAAATGCAAAAATATTTAATAGATTTTTCAGCTGTCAAAATAATGAAATATTTCGTAGATCATTTCATTTGAAATATCTTCGAAACCAGTACAACAAACTGCAAAAGTACTTTCGACAGTATCTCATTCAATTCCAGTCGATAATTCATATAGAACCTAATTCCAATTTCTTTATATGGAGCACGTTTGTTTCGTTTCATTTTATACAATATCGACATTCATCTAGAATAGACGCGTCCATAGAAAACTATTAAGGAGGAACCCAATGTAAAGAAAAAACAATTTCGTTGCAATAAAATCCTATTCAAGCAATTGTTTCTCAGAAAGAGGCGCCCGACACTATCCTTCGTATCGGATCTGATCTAAAATAGAAATTCGAATCTATATTGTTTCTAATCATTTTCATGCTATTAGTTATCATCGCTGTGTTTAAAAACGAAGGAATCAATTTCTTCTCATTTCATAGACTAAATGACAACGAAAATGCCGAAGATTGACTTACTAAACTCATTATGAATTTTTGTCTCTTCTTGGCATTTATTCAGTCTTTTAGTTTTCTACTCCCTGTGAATCTGAGCAATTTTTTGCTAATAATTTTTGAAATCAGTTCGCGTGCAAATTGTTCAATCAAAATAGGTTTGATGCACTTTTTAAGTGATCAATAAGATATAGACGATTGACGACTTCAATGCAAAGATGATAAAGTATCGAGGACAAAAGAATGGTTTCTGTCCACTGGGAATGATTGATAACTTCTGGATGGGATGCACTAAACAGTTAAATAAAGGTAGCCAACAATGCCAGAAGATAATGAATAAAATCTCGTCAGAGTGATCTCCGATGTGATATTCGAAGATCTTCTTACGAGGGAACCTCTCCAACTGATACCCTCTGTTTGAGCTCATATTTTGCCCATTAGCAGGGCTCATAGAGTACAGAAAAACTCCAAAATGGTTCGTGCCATTGCTTCTTTATTCCTGAGAAACAACTATAACAAGTTTCTCTAAAAATGGCATTATCGTATTTTTTTTTCTAAAAAGTATTTTTCGTATCTCAATAATGAAACATTTTTACTGATTGATGTTTTTTTTACAAATTCATCTTTCGTATGGCTACTTGTAAGAGAAGAAGATTATCAGCTAGTTATTTTAATCTAAATAAGAGGAAAAAATGATACATCTGTATGTGTACAATGAAAACAAAATAAAAGATCGAGAAAATGATAATCAGCCTAATGATAATGATGCTCCAAATAGAAATGAGTGAAGCACAGCTCTTTTTGGCACCAGGAACGCGGAATCATCGGTCAATTAGTACAACCTTTTTCATGACATTTATCTGTTTGAAATGTGAAACCAATATCTTTCGCATTTTGGAATGGACGTGGATTCTGCTTCAAGAAGCTGCTCTTATACCACGCAAACTTGATCATTGATTGAAATGCTTTTGAACACATTTGCGAATGAACTAATCATTGCAACTTGATCAAATTATTACGTTCTGACAAATTTATATCGATTTCATTTAATCGTATGTGGTCATATATACGTCGTACAATTTTCTTATGTTGACGATTATAATAAACATCAAGTGGCTGAATCATCGACGTGGTTTTTGGTGGAATTACAGTATGTTCGAAATGTTTTAATCCTTTATATACTTCTGGATGAACCTGGTGTGGTAAACTATCAACAAGTAATAATGTTCTTGATCGTAGATTTGGAATTAAACATTGATCACGCCAATAGGTGACCAGAGATGATGTCAATTTACCACTTTTAGAACAAGTGAGAACAATATTCTTTGCATTGAACAAATTTTTCTTCAAGTTTTCACTAATATGACCTGATACTTCCTTTAAACAAATATAAAGTGGATTAGAAACACTGCCTTCCATTGTTATTATTGGTTGGATAGTATATGAATGAGTTGCAGCTCCAAGTGATCGAACAGAACTCCAAGGAGATCTTTCGCCACTATGTGTTAATGTACTATCGCCATGAGGTTCTAACTCAATACCAATGTGTTCCGTATTCAATACTGGGTTAGGACCATATCCTTCAATTATTTTATTTGTTGCCAAGACGAAAGTTTTAGCTGATTGCTTAATTTCTTCTTGATTTTCAACAACCTTTTTTGTGACCAATTTTGTAATTCTTCAACTACATATTTCATGACGATATTTAACATTCCCTAACCAGCATTCAGAAGCTTGAAAATCATTTAAATTTAATTCACGAGCTTTTTTAAGACTCCATCGTCGTAAATCAATATCATATACAGATAAATATTGATGTCGAGCATGTTCAAATTGATCATCAACATAAATGTCGACATTATCCATTTGTTGCTTCTTTGTACCACCTGCTTCTATATAGTTACGGAAACAAGCAATACATTTTGGATTTGGTACACGTCGGAAAAGATGTTTTATTGTTTTCCATTTTCTTTTTCGTTTGCCTGTATTTGGATCTATTTCATCAAAACATTCGACCACACGGTTCATATAATCGAGTGAAAAATGATTTTGTAAATTAAGTTCATCAATAGGTTCATAATCAGCATCTTCGACGGTGTCAGGATAGTTATGTGTGAATGTTGATGGTAAGAGATCTCCTGAATCCTGATCATCCAATTCATCGTCATGGTCCAATGTGGTTTCAGTTTCAAACATATGACAAGTGCTTTCCAAAATGGAATTCAAACATTTATAGAGGTTAAATGCAATGTGTTCTTCATCAACACTGATTACAGATGGTGAATTACTGAATAAGTTATCGAATGTTAGACGTGATAAAACGTTTAACACGTTATGAGGATTGATCATGTTTTATTGTTGATGTATGTGAACGATGATTAAATGAAAAACGTATAATTTACTACTGTGCACTTCTTTACTACAACTTTCTATTTGTTATTGTAATCTGCTTATTCTTTTACTTGAATAATATTGTTACAGCTTCTTGCTTCATGATTCATAGCGCATTCTTTCCCGATACAGATTAGTTTACTCTCTTAACATTCTTTAATTCTTTTTTCTTCTTCTCTCTTCTTATTACAGCATCTTCTTCTTGGACGAGCATAAGGAAGGATACGGATTAATATAATAGTTTTTTTCTGGGTTGTGATAAGGTGTATCGAAACAAAAAAATTAAAAAAATGATTACGCTAATAAATACATTGCCAAACAAATGTAAAGATGTCTCATACAGAAAAAATCGTTACGGCCGTCATAGTCATGACCGTTGTGAAAAGCACGTGTATCTTTTCTCTCATACTTTCGCATGTTTATTGTGTCTAAAGAACAAAGATGAGACAGAAAAAAAAGGTCGTGGATAAACAACTGATTTCGTTCACAGATATGGAAAAATACTACCAGAAATAATGGGAGAGTCGGTTAAAGAGTGTTGTCTTCCTTGTCTGTCGACCATTAACTAACATATAGTTAGTCTTTCTACGGAAAGTAGCCGTACGAAAGACGAATTTGTAAAAACAAATCAATCAGTAAAAATGTTTCATTATTGAGATACAAAAAAAAACTTTTTAGAAAAAAATACGATAATGCCATTTTTATAGAAACTTGTTATCGTTGTTTCTCAGGAATAAAGAAGCAATGGCACGAACCATTTTGGAGTTTTTCTCTACTCTATGAGCCCTGCTAATGGGCAAAATATGAGCTCAAACACAGGGTATCAGTTGGAGAGGTTCCCTCGTAAGTATATTATCGAATCAGTTTGAGTTGACAAAGATCTATTTCTAGCGTGGAGCGAATAGATTTGAACATTACTGATGTTTCGAAGCGCGCTGTTTCTCGAGGAATAAATCCTATTGATTTATTTTTCAGCCATCATTCCGTTATACAGTCTATATGATCTGAAACGAGAGGAATAAATGGAAGATTTCTTTTTACAAAAACAATTTCAAAGTACTCAACAAACAAATAAGTACTGTGAAGCACTTACAACAATAAACTATATTAATGAAAAACAAATCAGCTGATCATCAGCTAGTTTAATTATAATCAACAAACGATTGAACAAGAAAACTATATAATCCCGCCTTTTTGATATATCGTACTTCTGTTATCTGTACATTATTGTAATGTTGTGCAAATTGTGCAATAGTAATCAGCACGATATTTGCTCTTCTTTCTTATTACTCCATTAATCGATATACTTCTTCATAAGCTAGAAAACAAGCAGCATTGATCGGTATCGCTTTTGAGATTCCTCTAAGAAAACCACGATAAAATGTCCGTACACTATTTTGATGTTGATACATTTGTTTGACACAATCGATGTAAGATGTATATTTACGACGTTCACGTCTCAAATCATCTGATTGAATTTCAGATCGAATCCGATTCAATGGATAACAAATTGACCAGGCGCAAAGGCCACCTGCTGCTCCACTGAACAAAATACCCATGCGTAAATGTTTATCGTTCTTTGTATAGCCAAAGATTCGAGTATGTGTTTGGTAAAGATGATTTTTCACATATTCATAACCGCCAAAATAAAACATCGACGTAGGTATTGAAAAAATGAGATTCGCGAAGAATCCTTTATAAAAACCACGCAAACCGCCATTACATTCATAAATATATTTACAACAATCTTTTACGTGAAAATCGAATGCGTGTGTATGACGAAGATACAAGTGTCCTTCAATCTGTCCATTAACAAGGCTAATAGGTGTTTCAATGAACGATGATCCGAAACCAGCGAGAGCACCTGCCAGAAAACATTTTCCAATTGTACGCTCACTATCATTCTGGCGGTTATGGAGATGTCGACTTATTTGTCCATATAATAAAAACTGTGTCGACATAACCAATGCTGGACTGATCAACGGTAAGCTTAAATTACTTCGATAGAATCCATCGATCAAACCTTGCTTTTTGTAAATAGATAGAATAGAATAGAATATATTTTTATTAGATCCAAGTAAATTGTTTTGTAGGTGAATAAACAATGTTTCCAAAGGATGTGAAATAATAGCAGCTGTTATACCACAAACACCACCAGCAATTACATCTTTCATTATGGGACTCGAAATTAAGGACATATTTCACGTTCGTAGATTTATCGGTACTTCTTCAGATCAACAACACCCTCACTTGATTAGTAAATGATCTGGTGATATAAAGCATGGCGAAAAAATGGCAATCATCTGCATTTTATTTTTAGTTTGATGAAGCTCAAAATGATTGGATGAAATTTTCACAAAAAATCAAGTTAATTTTTCAGACTTCAAATGTCTTGGGTTTAGTTTTTGATGAAAGACCTTTTCGAAGATATGAATAAAATTTTGTTGTAGATGGCGGTAGTTTTGAAGATATTTCGAAAACTGCTTAACATAAGAGATTGATCGGTTTTTTGTTACAATCAGAAAAATTAGATTGATTTTTTGTGAAAGTTTCATGCAATCATTTTGAATTTCATCGAGCTCAGAAAATCAACAACATATGTGGTAAGCTGTCAGACCCTAGATGAGTCATACTTTTGTTATCAGATTGCAACGTCATTTATGCACTTTATCTAGAGTTTCGGGTCGACGATTCCGATACTATAATTTAGGCATCAAAAATTTCTAAATTTTATTTACAATTGAATGATGTACTTCTGATTAGGGGGCGATTTCTCTAAATTTAACTTTTAGACAAAAAACATTTTGCTTGTGCAGCCATCTCTAATTTTCGTCACTGTGGTGGTTTGTCATAAGCAGAATGAAAGCTTATGACAAAATCAACGCCTTCATTAGTCAACAAATGTTCTTTTGATGATGACTATGATGAAGATACAAAAGATGATTTTCAAATGAAAAATAAAATACATTTTGATAGCGAAGATAATGGTGAGGATGATGAAGATGCACTTGAATGTATAAATGAAAATGAAGTAAGTATCAACTTTATTATTGTTCTACATTCATTTCTATTTTATTTTTATTTAATTGCAGTGATAAAAGTTATTCTTCAAATAATGATGAAACTCAATCAGTTGCTATGGATATGTTTATTTACATAGAGCACAGTTATTGTTATCGATCAACATTATGTTCATCGAATAATTACAATAATGCAACGAAAAACATAACATCATCACCATTACATTCATCATATACATCAAGTCTATTCGATAATTCACGGTCACCAATTGTTCCAAACACAAATAAAAAAAGTATCGAATACTGTTTATAACATAACGAAAAGTTTCGGTTGTAATAGAAAAAATTTACCATTATTTCTTTTTTCGATTTAGAACCTGAATAAAACAAGAACATCTACACGGTCAACCAAAGGAAAACCAGTAAAATCAGATGTTAATATAAATGCATCTTCACAAAGTACACCAAGTCAGGTTAGATTGGTTTTAAACGTTTTTTTTATTGGATCTCACTAAAAAATTTTCATTTAGATTATTCCACGTAAAAAAATCGTGATATACCGGTATTCTGATCTTTTTCATAAGATCAAAAATTTATTTTGGTTTTTTTTGTTTCTTTATGCTTAATTATTTTTCTACTTTTTCTTTCATAGACAGATATTTTTCATGTTATTAATGTTTCTATGTTTTATATATTTTTTCGAACAAAAATAAAATATTTCTTCATTTAATGAACTTTAAAAAGAACATCATCAGGGTGTGGGTGTGGGTGTGGGCATTAAAAAACAGAAGAGAAGTTCCTATCCACACCCACCCACACCGACACCCACACCCTTTCAACAATTTATTGAAACGTAGCTGGTACGTCTTTTGTAGAATAATTTTTCTGTTTTTTTTTCAGAAAAGGTGTGATAGTGCTAAAATTCGGTATTGACTAACTTTTCATAGGAAGGATATTAGAACCTAAAATTTTAGGATTAGTGGTTTTAGACATTGAAGTTTTGAATGCGCAAAAAAAATCGAAAAATAAAATTTTATCGAGTGCCTCGTATATTGGAGCGATGATTGACCAGCTCGTGAAAGCTCTCGTAAATAGTTAAGCTATGTAAATCCTTAAATAGCTAAGTAAATAGCTAAATAACTATAAAGAACTTAAATAGCTGTATGCTTATTGAAAAAGTGTCTCTTTTGAGAAGCTACGCTCATTCATTTTATTTCTGATTCAGTTATAAGGGTGATTCCATGGAGTTTATACCACTTTGGTGGAAGTGGTCTTGGATTTTCATTTTCGTCTTCTAATTCACTCGAAGACAGTCTGAAAAGCATCCAGCAAAAAAAAAATTACGAACTTGTCCAATGAATAGTGAGCACCCGTGGACAACACGAGGTACATGTACAATTTTTTTATAGTGAGATTTT
>CAJNSZ010000985.1:0-40432 GCA_905329745.1 Rotaria sp. Silwood2 | reverse complement strand
TAAAAAGCACATATTCGGAATCAGCATCGCGAGCTCTATCAGATGATGTAAAAAAGCTTGAAAAATAAAAAGTGCTCCTTTTTTGCCCTTGGTGCACCTTACGTATCATTTATCTTTTATGCGCATTATCTATCAGATAAATAATTTTGAAGATTGAAAAAGAAACACTGAGATTCATTCAATGAAACTTTATCATTTTCAATTAGACAAAAAGCAATGATTTCTCTAAAAATATTTATGCAATAAGAATGTTGCATATGTCTCATTTCTTTTCATCTCAAATTCATTATGAAACTATAAGTTCGTCAATCTAAGACAAAAGACAAAAATAAAACAAAACAGAAATAGATGAAAATTTTCACAATACAAGAATTTAACTGTTGAAAGAGCAGAACATAATAAGACATTTAAAGAAACAAATAAAAAAGGGACAATAAGGATGAAAGATGGTTATTATCAGTATCCCTCGTAAATTATGTTTAAAGATAAAGAAAATTTATGCATCCTAAAACTGCATCATTTATCGAATAAGTAGGTTATAAAACATTTTAGTTTTTATTGAGAAAAGCGCAATTAACGTGCCTCGACAGCTTATACAAGAATTCAGCAATCATAAGCAAGGAGAGAAGCTGCACTGAATATTTCAATTAAGTATTGCGACGGTCATAAACAATCATGTATTACTTTCTTCTTCTAAAAAATAATCTTTTTCTATGAATTGAAAACATGATAAATGTGATGTTCTAATTATAGATAACTAGAAATTCTATTAAGAATTTTAAAAACCATTGTATGAACAATCGTTTCATGAAAAAACTTTAACGAAGCTGTGATCTCTGTGTCATGTTATCTATAACATTCTGCTATGCTATATCCTGATAATTAATTTGTGTGCCTGAATTCTTGAATCTCCGACAGATACTTGTCGAAAAGATGCCATTTTCAGCAGAAAAACTCAGGAAAAATGCTAGAAATTCGAAAGCTATAATCTAGTGATAGGGTCCGGTGACTCGCTTTTTATGAGTTTTCTGACTGGAAGCAGCTCATACTTTTCGACCTGGGCACAACGGGAGAGCCAGACGGACATATGCGAAAATATTCTTTTCCAGAATCTAACCGTTTACGTAGATACATACATATGTAATCCATTATTTCCTAAAATAGCAACTCTCAAAGTTCTATAGAGTCCTAGAAAAGAGCCTTACAAGGCTTGAGTCCAGAAATCGGCATAAATGAAGAAAGTTAAACCGCTCGGAAGTATAACACAATATTCCACAAATAAACAATATCGCAAAGAACTTGCTCACCTATGAAGTTTATGACAAAAAAAATTATCGTAATCCATTTAAAAATAGAATAGAAAACAAAGGATCTCGAGCTCCAAAACCTATCTGAAAATGTACCATTTCGTATATTATTAACGCTACAAAGAGATAGCGTTCGATCGAGCTCAAATTTTTACCCAATGCTCTTACATATGTATCCTACTTATGACAATAGCGCTAACTCATGAAATCTTTCCTAGACTACTTTACAGGATGTCCAAAAGTCAAAGGTTTCTGGTCAGAAATCCGATTTCAAGCACCCATGTTACACTGTGAAGAAAAGCCAAGGTGATATTCGGAATCAGCGCTTTAAAATGCGTCGAATGATATAAGATTCAAAATATTTTTCAAAAACAAAATTTCTCGAAAACATAAAAGGACAGAGAGGGGTCCCCCGCGTATACTTTGCAAAAATTTTGTTTTCTCTAAAAAGTTTTTCTGTTCTTGAAAATGATTTCTTGAGCGATATACGATCATTTCTGAGCAAATAAAAACCATTTTTGGGCGAAAAAGCCACATGTTCGTCTGTTCATCCGAAAGCTCTCTACTGTGCTGGGTAGTCAGCAAATTCATCTTGACAAAAGTATTATTTAAACGATATATTGCTGAGTGCAATATCATGATATGTTAGCCTATTATGTTGACACTTTTTTATTTCATAAAAATGTATTTTTTACTCAAAAAATACGAATAAAAATATCTATTGAACTTATGTGTGAAATAATTCACTTTTTCCAAATAAAAATAAAACAAGAAGATTAAGTGCATAATAAATAAATGTCGTAAATGCGTAAAATTAAATGCATTGGAACTATGTTATAAATAACGTTGATTAAAGAGAAAAAAACACGTACTCTCATAAACATGTTCAAGAGGTGTTTTTAGATAACGATAACGTTTAGATTATAAAACCACTTTTTAAATAAAAAAGGTGATTTTAAATGCAAAACCAGCATTTTCTTTTCAAAAAGTTGGCGTGAAAAATCTACTTTGTACAATTTAGTTTTCGTAGTTCAGGCTATCATAAATGTTTTCTGGACAATTACGAAAGATGACATAATGACAAATAAAGCAGAATTAAGCATTTTTGACGTACGTTTATTTCGATATTTTATGGTGAAAGCAAACAAAAGATCAATGAATAAGTATTATTTGTTGTAATTCGGTGAATACACTTAATAATGAATAATAAGGAAAAGAATACCGAACAAATCATATTTTATTATTGAAACGTTTCGACAACTACTATTGTCTTTGTCAGTCAAAATAAAATGAAGTTACAAGAAAAAGAAACAATTACATATATAATATGTACAATTTATGATAATTAGACAGAGAAAAATACAACAAGGATTAAAACTAATTAGATAATAAATTAGTTTTAATCCTTGTTGTATTTTTCTCTGTCTAATTATCATAAATTGTACATATTATATATGTAATTGTTTCTTTTTCTTGTAACTTCATTTTATTTTGACTGGCGAAGACAACAGTAGTTGTCGAAACGTTTCAATAATAAAATACGATTTGTTCGGTATTCTTTTCTTTATTAAAAGATCAATGATTTATATGAATGTCGTATATTCAGTCTTTATCTTTATTCTCATTTTATGTATTAATCAATATTGACGCTTTTGAAATAAGTGTTTTCATTCTAACAAGTAACAAGGACATTTTATGCTCTCAAGGACGAATTCATCAATCGATTTGTACTTATAGGAAACGCTTGCTGCTACAAATTCAACGTTTCAGGTTTACTGATCTATCTTAACTGTATCAATCAACTATTCACTTTCTTTCTACACTTTTGATTTTCTATAATCATGGGTGTGAGTGTAGGTATGGATTATGATTTTCTTTTGAAGGACACCCACAACCAAATCGTCTACCTATTGTCTGCTTTTTTGTTACTTTCACGCTATTGTGACATGTAACAGACTGTAGATCTTGACATAATTTACTCAATGAATGCTACTAATAATCTTGATATATCAGCTTTCACTTTTGAATTACTTTGCCTCTATTTCTTTAATACAAAAAAGGCCGCAAGGTGAATAAATAATATTTCTAATCTGTGTCTATGAAATCAGTAGATAAAATCCAGAAAGCTTAACATCATTGGTTCAAAATTTCGTAATTCATCTTACTGAAAGAGTTTCTCTTTGTTGTCGAATCAAATTGCTTTAAATATGAGGAGTAAGGAAGAAGTTTTCATTAAAACGTTGCGCCGATGAACATATTGTTCTACACATCTAAAAAAACAAAATCGTTCTCACGAAATCCATAAATAGTGAGTCCAGCGGAGAAAAAATCTTTATTCAAGATCTTTCATGTTCGAATTCTACGCGGCATGGAAAATGAAAAATATCGATTGGTGTTCAAGCTTGCTCCGAATTTTGGTTAGCATCTATGCTTCTTTGTTTGTTCAAAATTCTTGAAAATTAATTACGAACAAGTAGGATCAATATTGTACTACTATAGTATTTGATGAGCAACGTTATCTTCGTCAACATTTTTGAAAAGCTTGTAGTTTACTTAATGAATAAACGAAACAATTTTGACCCATTCAAACACGTTATTCGCACTTGTACTAAAATATCTTAATTGCTTTTTGAAATGAGAGAACTAGAAATTTAACACACATGAAGAAAACTCCACAAACAAACTTTCTGAAGGATTCTGATAGAAGTCACATATTGTCTGACAAATCCAGACCAAAGCTGTACAGCATCTAAAATATTATCGTAAAGAAACCTTGTATATCTGCAAGATGCTGATGGTAACTACAGATTTTTCTGAAATTCTGACAGACAGTTTGTTAAAAATTATTCTGACACAGCTCAAAAAGCTGAAAGTCAATCCGTAGGTAACAAACTTCTCATCAGGAAGTCTACTTGCACAGACGAAAGAACACATTTTCTCAATCGACCACGTGCTTTCGTTTGTCGCTTGCTTGTTTTCGTTGTTTGATAGAAAGATTGCTATAATCCCATCACAATTCTTCTCTCAGTTATATTCTTTCATAATCGCTTACCCGATTTAAAAAAAGTATCACCTATCTATTGACTTAATTTAATAAATACGCAAGTAAAGTTAGCACCAGATTCGCGTATTTCTTGGCCCGATTCGCTTTCTTACCTGTGTTATCTCTCTAGACACTTGTGTTAGGTGCAAAATTTTAAACTCTATCGAACGGTATCGGTTTCAACCAGAGTCACCGGGCAAAAACCCATCACTTTTCCCGAAATACTGCCTTATTCCCTGTGTCACAACACCCGATATTATGTATTTTTTGTCCGGATACGCTCTACGACTTGTGTTGGCTCTCTCATTTAGTGTGTTGGGTGCGGAATTTAATTCTCCATCCGATGGTACTATTTCCAATAGGTGTCATCGGGTAAAAACTGGGGATTATACCCCAAATACTAGGTTCAAGACCGGTTCTTGAGCAAAATCCTTGTTCGGATTCGCTATAACACTTGTGTTAGCTCTCTCATTGGTTGTGTTGGATGCAGAATTTAATTATCTATCCGACGGTACAATTTGCAACTCGTTTTATCGGGCAAAAACTGGGAACTATACCCCAAATACTAGGTCAAAGACGAGATCTTGGGTATAATCCTTGTCCGGATTCACCCTACGACTTGTGTTAGCTTTCTCGCTGAGTGTGTTGGATTCAGAATTTAATTCTCCATCCGATGGTACTATATCTAACTGGTGTTATCTCGCAAAAACTGAGGGTTATACCGCAAATATTAGGTCCCAGAGAGGATCTGCGGTATAGAGCTTTTCCTGACAATAATCTGATACTATTCAGTTTTACGCTTGCGCTTAATTTTAATATTGTTCCATGTGCATAACTACTGTTCTTGTTCTGAGTGTTGATATTTCATGCTACTTACTGTAACTATCGTGCATGGTTCTAATAAGCAAATTCATTAAAACTTAGCGCTCGTTATTTTTCTATTTTATTAACTTGAGTTTTTGCTATTAGTACTATTTATCAAAATCAATGCTTTAAACCGATATTGTTTCCTAGAATGCTTGCACACAAATGTCACAACTAAAGTATGCTTTCTTTTCCCTTACTTCATCACAACTGTTCAAATTTCTTCGTTGAAAAAAATAACCATACCTCTGCATTAACCAATTTGAATTCATATGTGATTTTGAAAGCTGAGCGAAATCTCAACTGTCTACTCTCATCAATACTACTCATCACCTACCAAGAGAAAGGCGAATGAAATACATCAATAATTTGAGAGAAGCTCACATACACAGGCAAAACTTCAGAAAAGTCTATCCGTATGCCACCAATATCATACATATCGTGTATAGCTTCTAACCATAGGTACGCAGCATGAGGGAAGATGATTCTTCAAGCCCACTATTAATAACACTAATATCCCCCCCACCAGATCATTATATTATGAATGACCTAAGCTCCGACTTCGATGGACTACAAATAAACCTTTCCAAAATGAAAATTCCTATCAACCGATAACGAATATTCCTGTGCGCATCAACATTCATGAGAATTCAAAAAACATTCACCGTCAAAAAAACATTCTTTCATTACTTTCTAAAAATCTGAAAACCGAATACTCAAAACCATTTGCCCTTACACAAAGCATGACCATAGTGCTACCAAACCACCCTGATCTACCCTCCAACACCATGCTGCTACCTTCAAGATATTGGACAAAACAGATATTCTTCCTTCGCTCTTACCCATGAAATTCTACCATTTCGAACTGAGTAAACTTTCTCATAACACACATTCCATAAAACACCGAAAACAACATGCACAGAAAAACCGTAGAAAGATCAAATTGAATCTGCTCTTAGACCAGTATTTCCGGGAAACCCCGTGGTTTTTGCCCCATCACACAACCTGAAAACAGCGCCATCAAAGAGAGAATTAAATTCTGCATCCAACACACTCAACGAGAAAGCTAACACAAGTCGTAGAGCGAATCCGGGCAAGGATCATACCCAAGATCTGGCCTTTGGCCTAGTATTTGGGGTATAGTCCCCAGCTTTTGCCCGATAACACGAGTTGCAAATTATACCGTCGGATAGAGAATTAAATTCTGCATCCAACACACTCAATGAGAGAGTCAACACAAGTCGTAGAGCGAATCCGGAGAAGAAAATACATAATATCAGGTGTTCTTACACGGAATAGGGCAGTATTTCAGGGAAAGTGATGGGTTTTTGTCCGATGACTCTGGTTGAAACCGGTACCGTTCGATAGAGCTTAAAATTCTGCACCTAACACAAGTGTCTAGAGAGATAACACAGATAAGAAAGCGAATCGAGGCAAGAAATACGCGAATCTAGTGCTAACTTTACTTACGTTAATAGAAGGCCATGACTTTTTTATTCTGAAAAGATTTAGTTGAAAACGAATATTATATTCTCGTTACTTGTGTCCACAATAATAGTCTTCGTTCTGTTCCTATTCCTATATCTGTTCTCTAAAGATTATACTTCACTAAGGATGCACGAAAAAACATAAAAATATTGAACTCAACGTTTTGAAAGAGTTGATGACGTCAGAGATTAAGACGAGCTATGTTCGGATATTTATTATGCGTGAAGAAATCGCTATCATAGTATAGGCAAGTGGTGTAATGATTTATGCATCTCTGATAGGTTTTTGTATTATGATTGATTTAACTATCAGTCTAACTTGCTGCGTACATCCATTTAATGAATCTATAACGACTCTCAATGCATCGTTCTGAATCCTAATAAACATAGAAACTTTTATATTGCTTATTGTTAAAAGTTAAAATTTTGTTATGCCATACTTTCGGTGTTGGCTATAGACCAACTGTACCCAATCGACATACCATTGGCCATTATTATTCACATCTACCATAGAATAATTTATCTGCCCCTAAGTTCAAAAATGTATTATAAACATTTAGAGTTCAAGACAAATTTCGGAATATCCCAAATTGTTCTAGAAAATTTGAAAGTATAGATTTTACTGTTGTTCAGTGTTTTCTCCATTGCTCAGAAACTCTAGGAAGGGATCTTGCTCCTACTGCTTGAGTACTAGAGAAAGTTACTCATGGATCATTAAGTCCGATGGATCTGAAGGAAGTATGAATTAGGAGGGCAAGCCACAAAATTTCGACTTCAATCTTAAACTCATCATTTTTCTTCGATAACAGATTTCAGCGCCACAAAACAATGATGAATTGACGTAGCTTGAAAACTTGAATGAGCAATGAATGATGTAAAACGAAAATATCGAATGAATGAATTGTTTCTCAAGTGCAAAAATTCTATTGAGTTAGCAATTATTGAAAAATATATGAAAATCTTTCGGTGTATCCTGTACAAACACGTTTCATTCATATTTGTCGAATAAGAAGTTGATACCGTTTTTAAGAGTGAGATAAATTTTTCGTATAATATCATACGAAATAGTGTCATCTTATTTACACGAAACATAAGTATATCGATTTAAAAACGAATCAATCAAATTTTTGACTACGAAGCGTCAATGAAAAGTTGTTTTTACAGATAGAAAAGAAATCATTTATTCAAAGGAAAAGAGTGATTTAAAAAAATAAATAAATAATGAAAAATTCAATGCCTAAAAGTGATCATTACTTAATCTTTGTATTTTCTGTTGTATTATTCGCTATTAAATTAGAGAAAAAAAAAGAAAAAGAGTACTATTACAAAAAAAAGCGATTGTAAAATCTATTATATTGAATTTATTTTTTAATGGAATATCATGCTGCTAACTCTTTCTCAATAAGTTGAATACAATGAACAAGTCCATTCTCATCTTTAATTAATTGACTAATTTTTTCAGTATTATTTCTATAGATTGTATAATTATTGACAATGTCCTGAATAGCATTGCCTAAGTTTTTAACATTCATTTGACGTATGGGAATAGGTTTTGGTCCTAATTTATTAATAAATACTCTATCACCATTAAATGGTTGATCAGCTCCAAAAGGTAATATTAATGTTGGTAATCCATATCGTAAACTTGTATGAGTAGTACCAGCACCTCCATGATGAATAGCTAAAGACATTTTTGGAAATAACCATGCATGTGAAATATTTTGTTTTAAATAGAATATGTTTTCATTATCAAATAATTTATTTTCATCAATATTTTGAAAACCAACTAATGATATAATTGCTTTAGAATTAGTATTTCGAATAGCCATTTGAATATTTGTTAAAAATTGTGATTGTTTATCTATACTGAACATAATACTCATCATCGATCCAATACCAACATAAATTATCTTTTCATTTTTCCATTTATTTAAAAAATCACATAGATCATTTGATGGTTGAAAATCATCATTTTCTTCTTCAATAATTGGACCAACCATAAATTCATTTTCAGACCAATCATTTGGTCGTGGAAGTAAATATTTTGAATAAATCGTTGCAGTTAACATTGGTCTTTCAAAAATGGATTTTATCATTGCATCATAATTTAATTTAATTGGTGGTAAATTAATATTAGTACGAAGTTGATTTATTTTATCATTATACATAGTTGATGCACCGAATTCAAACATTTTCCATTTAAATGAGTTAATCCAATTAAATAAACTTTCACTTTGTCCACCTAAAGCAGGTGGAGCAAATTGATTTGTACGTGTACAAGGATATGTATATATTCCAATAGCTTTCGTGTTTGGATATTTTTCAATACAACTTAATCCAGCTATAACAGATGTTACTGATAAAACAATTAAATCAGCATCTTTTAAACCAGATACAATGCCATTAAACCATTCTTCCATTAACGGTAAAAAGACACGTTTAACTAAACCCATTTTAAAAACACTTGGATTTCGTTGAAGTTCAATACCATCAGGCGTTGTAGATAAAATTATTTCCATGTCACCACCAATTTCAACTGTATCAATACCTGTAATATAAAAAGTTTTTTTCAACTAATTCTTAAAGTTTTCTCATTCTCTCTTGTAATGATCCTAATGTATATATAGGATACTTAGTTGTGATGAATGAAGTGTCAAAATTGCTCAATTCTTTTTTTACATAATTCAGTAAATTTGAACTACACGTATTTTTTTCGATAAAAATCTTTTTCTTTTCTTTTATAAAAGTATATATATATATTTATGAGTCAATGGAATTATTGTGAGTCGGTGACACACTCAAACATATAGTTTCATCACAAAAGAAGATTGAATATGCGAAAAACAATTTCTTACCATCTTCTTTTATTTGCTCTTCAAAACGTTTGTGTACACCAAGCCATACAATATGACCTTGTTTTTTAAGTTCTTTGGCAAGAATTAAATATGGTTTGACATCTCCTAAAGAACCAATAGCCGGTATAAAAATTCGTTTACCTAATTTTCTCGTATTGTTATCATTATCAAGTTCGAGTATAGCACTTGCCATCTGCTTTGACCTTTTAACAAGTTTTTAAAAATATTTATGTATCTACAATGACTGGTAAATAAACTTTTATAAAAAGTATGATTATGTTTTAGAATGTATGACGTGTATCAAATATTAGTAACTAAGAAAATAGTAGAAGCAGAGACTATTTTGATATGATGAAAACTATTTCATGTGACTATCGCTAAATAATTAAAATAAAAAACAAAAAAAAATGATATAATATAACCTTTGAAGAACACGACAAATAAAAAACAAAATATGCGACTCTATCAAAAGTAAATAATGATACGATGAATTATTTCACATATAATTTATGAATATTTTAATAGAAACTATACTGAAAAAGAACAAAAAGGATAAAAGAAATGGTTGAACTTAATTCTAAGCAAGCGTGGTATTATTTTTGTCTATTACGAAAAATAATATTTTATTTAAGACGAAATTTATTTTGTGCATTCTAACAAATAAATATTATCTTTATGATGTAGGTACGAATATTCATTTTCATTTCGATCCTGATATCTACCCAGATATTCACATACATCCTACATTTGTTGCTTACTTCAAGGTATACAGTTATTGATTAGCAAAATTAAAATAGGTTATACGTATAGAACAATGCTAAAATAATTTCTTAATCAGAAATAAAAGTATTTAGTGTATGAAATAGTTTCAAATTTGTCTATCTTCTATACAAATGAATTAGTTTTGAGAAGATAAGAAACAACATTATACTAAGTTGATCTATAATTCAAATACATGTTGACTTGCTGCAACAGTGAGATTTATGTCAGAAAATGAATTGACCAATTACCGTAAAACGTGAATCTAGCATATTTCTAGTCTGTAGTTTTATATTTATTCATTTTCGATACTATGACCATATCGAATCAATGTCAAAAATGAATCACAGACTTACTGTCATCAATTTGATAATCTTCACGTTCTGCTACGAATATAGTCCACGGAATGTAGTCAAATTCAAATTGATTTCATCGTATTTGTAATATATCCGGGCAATTATTAGAATTGCTTGGATAATTAAACCTCATTGCTGTTCTAACCACATAGAAGCACCAGTTAACTCTCTATTTTCCATCAACTTCTTGTAAATATATAATAAACTTTCGGTATCATGCTAGAAATCTCATAAATCCAACTTGACGAATAATGACTAAACATCATCTAGTGCTTGTTTGAGTATTTCAAGCATTACTATTTCATTCTTTTGCTTTCTTCTTCTGGAGAGTTTTTAGAACTTTAAAAGAGCTAAAATAATGTTTAATGCGTGTTCACCAGCAAGATCCCATTTATTATCGATCAAAATAATATCGATTGAGGCAAATGATATAATCATATGACATAGTATATCTACAGATAATAGTAAAATTCAGGTAAGTAGAATATGTTGTTCAAAGAGTTTAGAGTATATCTTAGCTATTCATTGTATTGGTATCGAACGTTGGATAATCAGGAATAACAAAAATAAAAACGAGAATATTAAACGAAGATTTTATATGAACGATAGTTGTTGAATTAGGTATATAAACTTACCTATAAAGTCGACTTGTCAGGTTGTTCGAAGACAATGTTAAGTCTGCATCATAGATAATCAGATATTCATAAGAAATTTTGTCAATATTAAAAGATTTATTTTTGAGTATTTTATTGGCATTGAATGCCTCGTCTTAAATACTCGTTATAAATAAAATGTAACCGAGTTTATTCATTCATATTACATTTCAACATAAAATTAAAATAATCATTCTTGAACATTACAAGTGAAATCATTTCAAACGAATGAAAATTCATGATCTATATAGAATAATACATTCTTGTAACAAAACAACAAGACACTAATACTACGTAATTAAATAGTATTATTATGTTCTCGGAAACTATTTTGTGAAAAACTTTTTATAGGCTTAGAATTACGGAGACCAGAAATAATGCTGTGATTTCTCTTTGGTTTTTAACTCAATCACATCATGAGTAATCAAATAGTAGGAAAAAAACGAAAGAAAAGTACAACAGAGATTAAAGATTAATAGTTGCCGAAATAACCCCAACCGGCTGCATATTTATCAAATGGATTCAATGCGAAAACATATTGTTTTACAAGGTCAATTGTTATTATTTTACCTGTAAAATGTCATTTTTTGTATGCTTCATTGATACAGTTTTACATTCATTATCAAATAATCTATATACATATCTGTCAATTGGTAATTAAAGTGCCATTGAATCAGGTATCAAATATCCCACACGAATTAAAACTAAATTAAGGAACGTGATTGGTGTAAAATTGAAAAACAGGTTTAAATCATGTTTTTTTTAGATGATTTCATTGTGCTAAAGCATAAATTAAAATATGGTTCGATTAAATAATGAAATATATATACATGAATCATTGAATGAATAGGTAAATAAATATAATTAATAGTACTTCAAAGTATTAGTCATCATGAAATAGTATACTAGATTCTTAAAATTTTATACAGATTCTCAGTTTATTGAAGTATCTATGCGAAAATAGCAAAGTACTATCTGTCGTTGTTTTTAACAATGCTGATTTAAAATAGAAAAAACTGTTTTATTTCTAGAGAATGTTTGAAGTTTTATACACTAATAGATTGATGAGAAGATACTGCAAATACAACAAGAGAAAAATTCTTATCGGTTAAAAAATCAACCAAGCCGAATATCATAATGACAATGATATCATTACAGAGGGCATCAGTATTAGTATGCCATCATTATTGACACAAAACTCGACACTAATATATACTGAATTGAAATCTTCTACTTCTTTCATTTTACTATATGACCACAGAAAAAACTACTTAATCATTCATTAATAATACTAATAATAAAAGTTGCTTTTTAGTAAAAAAAAGCAAATTCTTGAACTTTTCTCAAAACTTACAAAAGAATTTCTACTCAATAAATAATATTATTTTACTCGTGGCAAATATTCTTGAGAAGAAAACAGAAAACTTCATCATCATCCAAGTACCACCAACTATGACTGGTTGTTACAATATGTTTTCCTAACCATTGAAGTATGCCCAACTGCTCAAAAATAGAGATGGAGCCACATTGACCGGTTTGCCGGTTAGCGGTAGACTTGAGACTCTATATCGACTGGTTTTATAGAATTTAGTTTATTGTTTTGTTAATTATAACTTATTTGATCTTGCCTATTGATTTTCATGATTTTGTCGATTTTTATACGTTTTCGTGCACTACCAAAAGTTTTCAGTGCCTCTGACTTCTTTTTTCATCTATGAATAACATCATATAAAACAACGGTGCGTTTCACACCGAAATATTAATTCTTCAAACGAATTCTTTTTCACTATATTTATTAATAGGCTCTCTATAACGAAAATACACAACAACTAATTTTTTCTTAAATGATAAATATTTTTTTAATATGAATTTTATATAATACTTTCACATATTTTCAGTAATTTATTCAACATGGCACATCTTATTTATATCTATAACATGAGTCTTATTTGTATCCAAAGTAAAAATAAAATTTCAAAAGCAAACAAGAGAAATGTCTTCTGTGATCCTTGAGATAAAGTTAGTTTTGCTTACAAATGGCTACTTCAAAAAATGAAACTTTTGAAGGACCGTTTCTTTTCCTAATTCGAGATATTTAAAACAACAACAGAACCAAAAACCAACTGACATTTTGATTGAGCAAATAAGATGTTAATATTACAGATTAGAGTACAGTTAATGATAGATAATAAAACTACTTAGACAATTAAATTATCAATTAGTATTATTGTTTAGTAGCATGTTCATATGCATTGATAGAGTTTTCCTAATAATAAATATCACAATGCTTACTTTTCAATTAGGTCAATTGATCTAAGTGTAATTTTTCTAACTGGATCAACAGAAAAACAGATTTCATTAAACTGTAATTATAATCTACAAAAAAATTTGTCGTAATCAATTACAGAAACTGTCACTCGTTGTTTTGGGAATGACCAATATATGGGTAAATGACATTCACAAAGTTTTCGCATTGAATTTGACAGCTCCAAGGAAATTCTTGAGATACGTATATAATAATTGTAGACATATTGAGTTCTACACTATTTGGTTTATTTAATTTGATTGTTTGAAATAAGTAAGGTTTACAAAAAAATATCGTGTCTTATCTTATATTTACGAGATCAGATGAAATCAGCAAGATACATATAATTCCCACTAGGCGATGAAGCTACATAAATATGAGATATATTCGGGAAGATTGATATTTACATTCATAAGGTATTTTAAAGGATATTAGTTACCCAGTCAGACAAGCATTGAAAAAAAACCGCGTTTTTACGCGTAAAAATCCCACATTTTCGAGGCGTTAAAAAACGTTTATTTTTTGAAAAAGAATCATTTTCACGATGTTGCTATTAACCTCTTGGATACTGCTGTCTTCAATTGAAGACAAGCAGAACGAAAGAATTTTTTTTTTCGTTCTGTCGTATTGATAAACAGCTGTGAAACGAAATGTTCATTAATGTGCCTGTATCAGTCCACATTTCATATACAATAAAATATAAATGTATACAGCTGATTTACGATAATAGGACGCAAGAGAGAGTGATTTTTTGATTTTTCTATAAGATCGTAAAGAACGCAAGAATTGTCCGGATCCAGGAGGTTAACAAGGTTGCTTTATTTTTCGAGCAGAAGTTACATTTCATGAAACGTTAAAATGCACGCTTTTTACCCGTAAAAACACCGTTTTTTCAACGCTTGTCTCGCTGGGTAGTATATAAACATAAAATTTCTACTAAGTACATATTTTCTTTCGACATCGATTCTACGGTAAGTGAACGTTGTCTAGAGTTGAGGAACTAATATGTAAATTTTTCTTACAAATTAATGTTTACCCATGTCATAAAAATCGTGTCACTTCTGGCGATTGATTGCCTTTTGAATAAAAAAAAGCGACAATTAATAACGATTAATAGGTAATATTCGAACATACTCCAACAGTAAGTATTATTATATACAAATAAATATGTTTTTTCTTCTATTTAGATCATCTGATCATCTCAGTGAGCAGTAAGTATTATTTTATTAAAAAAGTTTTTTTTTTGTACTATTTACGATGGATGCGGAGAAAGAAATCGTCCTTATCATCATTCACAAGAAACATGTCTAAGTACGGTAGTAAACGACAGTGGTATACATGCCGAGACGTTATCATAGTTGTAGATCGAAATACTACAACCAGACCAGATTATCAAAAATCTTGTAGGACAGTCCATAAACAGCAATACGATAAAAAACATGAAATATGGAGCGTGAGTGTAGATGTTTCTATGCATATGACCGTCGGTGTCCCTATAGATTTGGGTATAAATATTCGTGTCGTTCTTCAGTTTATCTATTGAACCAATTACATTCATAATGAAACACCAAAGCCAATACTCATATCTATCCAGGATGACAACAACACCTATATGCACATGCATACCAACAGCGACATGAGTACCTAAACTCCACATATGCACCACATCGATATTCGCAGCACATCCTGAGGATTTACCCTACTTTGGTCGAAAGGTAAAAATGTCGAAAGGTAAAAATGTCGAAAATAAAAATATCGAAAACAACAATTATAGAAATGCCTAAAGGTACAAATACTGAAAATGATAGTGTATGAGAGGAGAAGTTCCTTCACCCTCACCCGCACTCTTACATTCACATCTTGATGCCTTATTTTCGTTTTCGACATTTTTATTTTCGGCATTTTTATCTTTCGACATTTTTACCTTTCGACCAAAGTAGGATTCACCATCCTGAGATCTAAGTTCACATCAACACTCACACTCAAACCAATCAAGACGCAAACGCTTGCCCATGAGCGCCACAGAATCACAATCACACCCTCATTGACAGATCTACCATCCTGAAAAAAATTAATTAGACGAAGACTAAAAATGGAATATATCTGATTAACAAAAACTGCAACCTCCAAAAATTAAACATTTCATTGACTGAGTTGCCAGCATAAAAGAACCTCATTTGAAATAGCTATTCAAAATCCTTACAAATATATGTTTCCACATGACTTTATACGTGTAAGCACACATAAAAGCAAGCAAATTCGTTTTATTTCATATGATCTTCACTTCAGTTCAGAAAATAATTCATGTAAGAAGCAACACTTATCACTGAAATAGTACACAACGTACTTTTTAAAACTACTCTCTTCGTTTTTTTGAACAAAACATGTGCTGGCATCGCACTTTTTCTATTTCTTTGACGCAGTTAATTGAAATAAAATACTACAAAAGAATATTATTTCTTTAATATTGCGCAACTTGGGAAAAAACCAACATCTACTTTGTTCCGTTGCGTCTTTGTATAAAAGGAAAAAGAAAAAACTGTTTTTTTCTTTCATTTACTCGAACACTCCTAAAAAACAATGACACACTGGACATTCTTCAAATCAAGTGAAAAACTATGCAAAACGGGAACAAATGAATGTCGTCCGGCCTACAGTGGTCAACCAGGCGAAACCGATCAAACTAAGAAAAACAAAGGTCCTATACCAGATGGGGATTATACTCTTGGAGAACCGAAGGGCAAGAAAAAATTTCCTTTGATACCAGATACATCGAATAATATGTACGATCGTGATGCCTTTCAAATTCATGGAGACAATGGAAGAGGTGATAAATCGGCTAGTAAAGGATGTATCGTCACGAATAAAAGAGAAGATTTGAAAAAGAATGATCGGCTTCACGTCACAAGCAGTGAAAGCAAAGAAGGCACATGTATACTCAGTTGACTTATTTTATTTTACTTTTTTTGTTCTTCAATAAACTTTCTCTGCGTTAACGTTTCTATATGTTGTATTCGCCTCAAAGATTAAAACACATAAGAAAATCTCCATTGGAATTCAATTCGATTTGACTCAGTCGTTCACAAAAAATCGATATGTTTATTTCCGCGTACTGCCTCATACGTCTTGAGGTTATGTGTCGATCAAAACATCTGTACGAAAGTTCAGTACGAAGCACGACTTATTAAATATTCGTATTTATAACAGTTCATTAGCAACAACCTCATGATAAGTGAAATAACTTATATTCGCATGATTGATACTTGACCGGTACTGATTTAGTCTACGAAAACTGTCCGAAGGCAAAATAGTTGAAAAAATTATAACAAAATGCTTAAAAAAATTCTCCAGCGGTAGTTTTATTCATCAAAAATTGATGTTACTAAAAAAAGAAAACTATTCAGCAAATAAATATGTATTTATCTACGATACAAGTATGAGATAAGACAATATTGATATAGAGAGAAAGAAAAATTGCAAAGCTGCACCATATTTTGAAATTATGGTGATGCAACAACTAAATTGAGAGTATACTATTCTTTTCATTTTAATGAAATATAAAAATGAGCGACATCTGCGCTTTTAAAATCCGTTTTGTATTAACTTTTATCCAAAAGAAAAGCTCGATTATTTATAATAGACAGTTAGAGCTCTTGAGACAAACAAACAACTTTTATTTTATTAAAAATTTGTATTGCATGATCACTATAGATGACAAACAATCCAATCAGAATATTCACAAATTTTGTGTTTTCTTTTTTTTTTTTCATTTCTCTTCAATCTTCAAGTACGACCTGATAGTTTTCTAATGACAATTCACGGTTTATTGTTGGAATATTTGTCTGCGTACAATAACCATGATATTAATAAAATAGTTAGTTTTCTTCATCCTGATTGTCGTGTCATATTTAATGATCAATTAGCAATACAAGGTGCTGCAGCAATGCGACCTACTTATGAAAAAGATTTTTTAAATCCTCAAGCAAGTGCAACTCTTTTAGAGTATCATGAAGATACTAACAATAAAGATCGTATCCGTGTTTTATTAAAAACACAGGATAATCGACTTATTGATGTAACATATATATTCGAAATGAAAAAAGATGATGACAAACTGAACAATGAAAAAATGATTGAACATATTATTCATTCAGTTAAACTTCAACAAGACTCACAATCATGAGATCAACAATAAATGAATATTTTATTATGAAATAAATGCTAAAGACTTATAGTTTTTTGACTTTGACATAATAAAAAAAATATACATATAAAATAATTAATTATTCGTTAAATCTGTTCTGAGTAGGATGAATAGAATCAATCAATTGTGTCACAACTCATAACATAATGAAAAATGAAAAGTAATTCTAAATAAAAGCACATTCTTGTATTATTAACATACAATACGAAAGACGTACTTGTTAGTACAACATAAACAGACTAACGTGGTGAAAAAAATATTGACACTTCTAGTGAAAATATAGATTTTAAAATAAATATGAAAATTTATATCTATGAAAAATCAACGAAAGGATTTACTTATTGATTTGGACGTTGTCCATGAAAGAAGAAATGTGTTAATCGATAATTATAATTCATTGTTTCAAATTATAATAATATCTGTCAATACTGAGAAAAGAAACTATTGAGATATTTAATAAATAAGATTTAAACAAAAAACAAAGTTAGTAATAATAGCATGGTAAAAATAAAGAAAATGATTTGATTTGTTCGATGTTTCGATAATAATCAAAAATCAGATAGAGAAAAATATGATTATTTTATCAAAAAAGATAAATAACATAATGCCCTTTTTTTCAATAATGTACAATAAGTAATCAACATATATCAATCAATCATACATCACAATAACGAACATTTTCAAAACAATCTTTAAAAGAAAATCGAATAAGAACATGTACTCTAAATATCGAGTATTTTTTAACAGTTGAATAACCTCACTTTATTCAAATATCAAATTTAGAATCAACTAACTAATATTCGATACTTTAATAATCATCGTTTTTTTTTTTATTGTTATCATATGAATTCAATATGAATCAAGTTATTGATAAAAGAAATTCCCCAATTTTAGAAAAAGTCTAATTGTAGTTTATTATCTACTACCTACAATTCAACTTTTTATTCAAATTTTAGAATAACTTGCATAAAATCTTCATAATTGATCATTTTATAAACAAGCTGTTAGAACAATTCCTGCTGAATTAAATTGTGAATCATCATGCAGTTGCTGTAGTTAATCACAAGAAGAACGCTTTATTCTATCTATTTTAGGACACATTTCTTCACCATCGTTTTACTTTATCGTCGAGAGTTGCAATAAGGAAATAGTTCATATATTATAATGAGATTTCATTCATATAAATAGTCTTTGATCATATATCAATAACATCTGCAATGACTCATTCCTAAGATGTCTGTCACGTTTGTGATATAGAAGTGCAAATTTCTACCCTTATACTTAAAAACTTCTTTTAAATCGTGTTTCAGAATAATATGAAAAGCTATTTCCTAACTGTTTTCTATATCATCGTCATGGTCGCTTATTTTGACGATAAAGTTGATAATGTACACACCAAAAGTTATGTTTTTAACTAATTTCATTTTACATATTTTCTTTTTCGTTCTACAATTATCAATCTTCTCAATAACTGTTGACTATCTAGTTAAAATCAGTCCTGATGTGATGATCTGTTAGATAACTACTGGTTGCAGATGAATGATATATCATCTATATAAAAGATAGAATTTTATAGAACTGTAACATAGAAAATAAATTGCCTTACAATCTTATCGAACAACGTTAACTAATTGTAACTGAACAAAAACTATAATTTCAATTTATTCTATAGTTCTGTTAAAGTCTGTTCTTTTGAGTATTACTTATGATAATTGGATCTTAAAAGTCTTAGTTGAATTTTTTTATTTAAATGTTTGTTTGTTTTTTGCTGAAAAAAATCCAAAAGACAAGAGAAAAAAGCTTTTTTTACAAATTTTAAAAGAAGAAAAAGCTACAAAAAGAAAAAAGATGAAATAATTTATGGCTAATCAATGATTTCCTCTTCAATTTGAGACTGATCTTGAGAATTATCCATTGGAGATTCGTCCAAATTTTCTTGTGATGAATCTTGTTGTTTTTTTGTTCCTTCAATTGTTTCTTTAATTAATTCTCGAATACGTGATTGACGTTTTTGTGTATAATCACTTAATGCTCGATTTTGTTTTCCCGGTTCTTTCCTTTTTAACCATTTATCAATTGCCTTAATTAAAAAAAAGAAAAATTTAATTTCCTTTTTTTGAGAAAATAAAAATAAAATAAAATCTAACTTGTTTAATATCTTGTTTAAGTTTATCAGCTAAAGTAATAAATTCATCAGGTTTAATTCTTCGATCAATATTTTTTTGTAAAGCTTCAGCAAAATAATTTCTTATCTGTTCTAAATTATGATGTTCAGAATTTTGATTAACAAATTCATTTTTTAAATGATATAATTTTGTTTGAAAAAAAGCAAGTTGATGTTCATTAGTTCGTAATTCACATTTTATTTCTTTATGAAAATAACTAAATTCACGTGAACAAGTTAAACGAGATAATCTTTGTAAGTCAGTTGTTTGTAATGTACGAGCAGAACCTATTGGACTTTTAATCGATGGTGAAGATGTTGTTCGATTTACCGAAGGTGAAGATATAATGCGATTTACTGAAGGTGAATTTGTTGTTCTAACTTGTTCTTTTTCATTATTTGATGATGTTTCAACCATAGATTTTACCTTCTTTGGTTCACGAATTTTGACGAGAGTTGCAGGTTTAGGACGAGCAGGTATAACACGAGGTTTAACCTTATTGATGGTGGGAGTTGGAGGTGGTGCTGGAGGTTCTAAACCTAGAATTTAAATTATTTTTCTTTTAGATAAATTCATTTAAATAAACAAATGAAAATAGATACGTTTTTTAATTTCTCGTGTTTCACATTTAGTAACACGTCGAACAGTACGTTCTTTTCGTGTTAAAAATCGAACGCCAAATTTTGGTGGTGCTGGTGTCATTCTAAATATATTAAAAATATAGATTTCGTTTTTAAATGATTTCTTCTTTTGTTTTTTTTTGTTTTTTTTTCTTTGAATACCTTATTCAAAAAGTTTTGATCGGACAAAACAGAAGGAAATGTATTAGTTTCTATGTTGCCCTTTACTCGTCTTACCAATGAATAAATGCTGATAGAAACAAATTCACGATGGACAAAGAAAAGAAAAAGAAAGGATGTCGATTTTTTTTTCTTTCACTCTTCAAACAACGGACAACTGACCGAGGTCAACGATAGTAGAATATTTTTTTTTTCTTTCTTTCTCTTAAATATGTGTGAGTGACCCGTTCAGTATCACGTAGACAGAATAAGAAAGAAAAGAAAACGGTCACTGGTTTGCTAGAAAAGAAAACAAAAAGAGGCACAACTAATAAGATTGCAGCGTTTGGTCACTACGTTCTATTTCTAACAAATAAGTCAAACATCTATGCCTTTTTCCTTTCGAACACTTCAAGTAAAATAAAAACAATGTAATGATTACATTGACCATTATTATATATGTTAAATAAGATATATTTCAAATGAGTTTCTACAATCCTTAGTTATTTTAAAGGAATACTTTTCATTTGAAGATTTTTATACAAGATGAACCATAAATGATATCACTTTAAAAAAATAGAAATATCTTCTCTTCAGAGATAGGATTGATTCGTGCTTTTTTTCGAAACTGAACGGACGTGAGCTTAAAAATTCACAAATCATACTGACGTAGTTTTAAAAAATGTTCTAATTGGATCGGTTTCATCTCTAATTCGCTTCGATTCATTCAAATAGGTTCAATTTTTTTCTATTAGTGATAGAAGTTTATTTAAAGAGTTTTTTTCATACAAATAATATAAGTAAATATCATTATTAAGTACTATTGCTGACTTTACTAAAGATATTTGACTTGTTGACAAGTCAGAAAAATACTTCGATGTTCAATGATCCAAGATCATAAAAATAAGAAATCAAATTTTTTTAATGACATAAAGAAAATTTTCTGGATCAGTTAGTTTAAACGTTGATATTTATGTTCAATAAACTAGTAGAACTCACAAGTGATGCCTTCTCAAAACTAGATCAGTAAATGATTTGCAAAATTCAGTATTCCATGCTTAAAAACTCAAAATATTGCAACTCATTGACTTTTAAATTAATTGATCCTTAAAATTGACCCTATATCATTGAAAAAAATTTGATTTCTTGTTTTTATCCCCTTAGATGACACAATTGAAGATAATCTTGAATTGTTACATATATATATATTTTTGTAAGTAAACAACAAATCAAATTTCTTTCGTGAACGTAAGAAATAATCCTCTCATAGTAGTATTTGTTTAAATTATATGTATGAAAAAAGAAAGGTTTGAATGAATTGAAGGGAAGATATTTAATTTTTTTTGTCGTTGTATTATTTATGGTCTATCTTGTATATACTTGTTGAATATCAATATTTTTAGTTGGATTATTTTTGTATGGTTTCTCATTTACTTTTCAGTTGAAGGTATATCGGATTGTTTTGAGAATATCTTCATTTGAAATTGTATATTGATTGTACCTGTAGTGTGTTGATGATTATACTTGAATATATTATGAGGTTATGATTCTGGAACAATTGATAGTTTTGTATTACTATTAAATGCTGTGATCATAATAGAACTAATGCGTTATATTTTCTTGGTTTTTCTATTTGTCTTTATATTCTTTTCCATATGACTAATATTAACATCAAAGTTGAATAGAGATGAATAGAAAAATAAATATGCCGAGACCGATAGGAGTTAGTGATCGATGGTATTCAGTAATTGACAGAGACTAAATTTTGACGTCTTTTCACATGATAATGCCTATGATAAAATGATTTATAAATAAAAGTCATATACATTAAACATTGGGACAAGCAATGAACTAATGTGAATACATAAAAATCAAAAGTTCATTGAAACGATAGACGATTATCATGATTTTTTTCAATATTTTACGTGAAGGATTTCTTTTTGTATAATTTTATCGTATGAAAAAAGTCTGAATTTTCGTTTCTCAATTGTTGGAAAGTATAATTTACCAGCTGTTATCATTATCAAAATATTCATTTATTATTCATTGTTATATAACCCTTTACTTTCAATGGCAGTTTCAGAGGAGCCATTGATAAAATAGCACATACAAAGTATTGGTTTCATTCGTATGCTAATGATATGGAACGATCAGACACATTACACTTAACGCGAATTCGTTTGATCAGCTTAGTGAACATTAGAAATAAGAAGAAAGTAGAACGAATTGAAAATTCATATTTCAATCTCCTACAACGATAGCTTCGAATAATGGAATATGCACTTTCAACCCTATTTTCTTTAAAAATATACCTGTAGTCATTACATAATAATATAAACAAGAGAGACATCTTATCGACGATAAATGCTTTTGTTTGACTTCTAAAATGATAAAGTTTTAAAAAAGAATAGATATGATAAATATCTTTCTTCGTTTTACATGCCGAGGTTTAGTTTAGGATTTATTCAATGTTTTAACATGTATTATCTGTCAAACTATGGCGAAACTTATGAAAAACATTTGATTGACTAGTAAACATTTTTGTCGATATGCATATATATATATATATGTGTCCCATAAAATATCTTCGAAGTGTATTTTGTCGAAACTTATCGATTTAGAAGTCATACTTTCTAAAGACAGAACAATGAAACAAAATAAGACTTTTTTACCAACCATAATTCATAAAATTCACTATAATAACAGAGTTAGTTGTAGATTATGTATGGTTCGATTGTTTTCAATGATGTTTCTGGAAATATCCACACTAGTGGACATTCGAGGAGTAGTAAAGGAGAAATTGTGGCGTTGCTGTGAGAACTTATGGATTGAAAATATTGATAATTATTTGACAATTAAATTTTATCGAATTTTTATAGATTATAAACTTTTATGTACATGAAAATTTCAATGCAAATAAGTATTTCATATGACATTAAGTTTGTTTTCTTTAAAGACAATCATATCTCTTATTCGATTTTTCTTTTTTAAAATTCTTAATTTAACTTAAAAGATTCGATATAATAAGAATACATGTCAATATGAAGAATTTTTACAAATAATTCATCTATTGATTTATATCAAACGAGATGTTTTTTTTCCTTTCGTATTATTTATTAAATTACCATTTTTTCTTTAGTTATTTTTGTTTTTACAAAAATTGTTTTTTTTCGTTTTGTAGAAAAAAAAATCTTTCTTAATTCTAATAAAATCTTGTTTACTTCTCATTGTATGTCTTTGAATTTTCTCATAAAATATTTGCTTAAATATCTTTTTGTATGTGTATTGTACATAATTTAGAAAAGAAGAAACAAATATGAATATATTCATTATTTGAAGAATGAATTTATGAAAAAGAAATAATAAAATGAGGTCATTGAAAACTAATATAATTAATTACACAAACAGTTCGACGTTTTGACCACTGTTGTTGGTAAATAATATTGTAAATTGTTATTTTTAGATTGAATAATATAATGCATAGCAAAAAGATCATTTTGAATCCAAGAAAATTTATTAAGTGCAAGTATAATTAATTTTTTCCTTGTATTATCAATTTGATCATTTGTTAAAACAGTATCAAGAAGAATATTTTCCATATAAGCAAGAAAAGCACTAATATGAATATAATTAACATCAATTGATTCTGAACCTGCCATATTAGTATGCATTTTACCAACATAAGAAAGATATTCAAGAAATGCATCATTCCAAACTCGTTGTCGAAAAATTCGTTTTAAATATTTGATAAGAGTACTTCGACGAAAAGCCATTTGTTCAGATTGGAATGTAAGTTCAGTCTCGTTTATAGGTAAAGTACCTGTATAACTAAAATGACGTATGAGAAAATATTTTTTTGTTATATCAAATTCGAGTAATTTTTGAAAAAGAGTATCAACCACAGTTGGAATAAATGGAAGTGCAATTTGACCAAAATAATTAAGCATTTCAATATCATCATTTGTAAAGTTGAGAAATTTTGATAAATATTCAAAACGATATCGAAGATTATTATTGATCGAAGTGCTGTCAATATGTTCAGCCATAATAATGGAACAAAGTTTTTCTTTTGAAGTTTGAATGAAGAATTCTATCAAAGCTGTTTTGAAATAATTAGGTAAATATAATATAGAATTTCTTTCATAGAAAAAATAAAAACGTCATAAGAAAGTATATATTTCTTTGAATTGATCATTTATAATTATGACATTATTGTTTTTACAACTTTTAATGTTACATTTAATAAAGGTTTAATTCAAGGAATATTTTTTTCAAATGTCTTTAATTGTCAGTTCCTAATAGTAAATGTCCTGAAACACTCTTTCTACAAAAAAAAATTCATTTCTTAGTTCTAGTTTGTTATTCTTTTTTTTGACAAGCTAGATGACATGACCTTGACGAGGCGGCTCACAAAAAACAAATCAATGAATATGATAATGATAAAGAGAAATTTCTGATTTGTTTCACTTAAAATATTGTATACCATTGATTATAATCATATACATTTGATACTTCTGCAAAAATATCACAACAACTAATGGGTCATTCTGTATAAAGATGCCTAGATACGTCATTTTATGATTCATGGATTTTCATTTCTTTGTAAAAATAAGTCAATTATACGAGCTATATTCAATCAGTAGAAATTTAAATTCTCTTTATATTACCAAAGTGTAGTAGTGTTAATCTTGAAAGTAATTGAATTCAACTTTCAAGTTTGTCGCTACTGAGCTATTTTGATGATTCTGTGCAATATTAAAATCAAAACACAAATATCTACTTATTATATTTCAGAGTAGAGATAAATGAAACGCACCATATTGAGTTATTTTTTTTAGTTTTCTACTTATTTTCATGTGACACAGATGTAATAGAAAATATATAAAGAATCGCACTAACATGACCTTCGAGGTTGGCAAAAAGAAATATACGAATAAAATAAATTTAACTTTGAGAAAAAATGAATCATTCTCTTTGACATGTATCAGGAGGACATCAAAGTATCATCTTCTATATCAGTTATACCAAATTTCACTTTTTTTTTTGTTCTTGTTTATGATTATTTATTTACATGATTAATCATATTTCCTTATTAAATCAAAAATAAAATAAAATAAAATAAAATTGAAATTCTATTCATGTATTGAAAATCTATTTTTGAAGTACAAACTGATCAATAAGTGTATCATTATCATTATGATAATATGTAAAATTTAAATATGTACGATTGGCCCATAATTGACTATATCCATATTGTTGATCATGATAGATACTCCATTCTGCACCTGAATATTCACCAGAATCTATATCTTGTCCAGCCATACCAATTAAGACATGTGTTATACCATCTGATACACATTGTTGTTTATACATTGGACATGTTCGTTCATATGAATGTTTATGTGCAAATAGATTAATATCAACATGATATTGATAGAATAATGGTTCCAAATAAAATTGTAACATTATTTTAATAAAATCATATGGTTCATCTGTTTCTGATGCATACATTGGTCGATGTGAACCAACAATAATCCATGGAGTATGTGAACGATTTACTGAACGAAGATCTTGTTCAATCCATGTATATTGTTGTGATGTATGACGAAAATCGTGTTCTGTTGAATAATAAATAATATGAATTGGACCAACATCAAAACTATACCAAAATAGACTATTGCCATTTGATGGAGAATGAAAACGACGAACCATTGGAACAGCACATTCACCACCCGAATCATAACCATAATTACCCCTAAAATTAATAAAAATATTCAAATTCATTTTTTAACCATTAATTATTCACAAAATATGAACTAAAACATTAAAGCTTTATTAATATTTTTATATTCAATAAAATTTTTATAGCTAAATATTGTTATCGAGATAAAATACTATACCATTTAGGTCGAAATCCTCCAGGACCTGGTGCACCACTTGGATCTTTATCTCCACCCATTACATGATCATATTCATGATTACCAATTCCTACCATATAAGGTATACGAGCTGCTATTGGTTGAATTTGCGTCATAAATGCATCCCATAGAGCACCAACACCTCGAGCGTAACTAATATCACCTATATGTAATAAACATGTAAAATTTGTTGATATTACTCGTTCTATGACTCGATCAATAGTTGATTTTGCACCTGGTTCAACTGGTGATAAACCTAAATCACCATATGCAATCATATTTACAGCTTCATTTTTATCTGCTGGACGATTTATAAAAGAATAAATAGATGACCATCCATGTTCATTTGTTCCAACACGATAAAAATATGTTGTTGATGAACGAAGATCTTCTAATAAAATAGTATGCATATATCCAGGATCAATAAATGCTTGTGGACCCCATTTATTAGCTTTTCCTTCACACATATCTGATGCTGTATATGTTATTGTTGTTCCATTTTGATTAAAATTTAGAGATGATGGACTTAATCCATATTGACATTGAGGAATATATTCTGATGAATTAGTTAAATATGAAACAAACATTTGATCAATTCTATCACCATAAGCTAAATGAATTTGTGTTGGTTCATTATAATTAAGTGGTTGAATAACAGGAGATTTAGCAATAAAAGAATAATTGCCTGAACAACTATGATCACGTGAATAATAACGAAATTCTAATGGACGACGAAGATTAGTCATTTGCCATGACATACTACCTTGCTTATTTTTAACAAATTCATAATCGAAATAATCACAAGCTAAAGTAAAATGTACAATTTATATTCATTTTTTATATATGATTAAAACAAAATAAGTAACATATTTACCGGTAGCAAGAGAAATTTCAATATAATAAATACCAATAAAATCATCTTTACATGATGCTGATATTGGTGTCCATGTCACTTGAATTTGTTCACTGCTCATATAAACTGTTTTAGATACTTGTAGATCTTGTACAACTTTACTTCGTCGATGAAAAATTGAAGAAGAAATACCTGCTCCTCTATTACAAGCATATGGACTTGGTTCATTGTGAAATTCATGACGTTTTCCAAACGGCCCATTAGCATTCAAATGCTTTTCGGCCTGGACAAAAACAATAAAAGACGATATAAAAATAGAAAAACATGCCACTCGATAAAGAAGTATGTTATTACAAGCTGCGACCATCACACTTCTCATATCACATGCTATTTTAATATGAAAGACAATCGGATGATATACATTTTTATATAACACTCAAGCAAACAAATGAATAAAATTGTGCCATTGGTAAATAAACTGATGCAATAGGACGTCTGATTACAACCTCTGTTGTTTTAGAACAATGATGATCAGTAGATGTAGTCCCTAGTCATAGGTGTTAAAATGAAAATGATTGCATGTATCAATGCCATTTTAATTGCATGTCGCATTTCTACATAGGAGATATACTTTTAAAATTAGCAATTTCTTTTAATAATTTGTTTATGTTCAAAATCAATAATAAAAGAGATTCCAACCTTAAATGAAAATTTTGTTCACCATCGTATTTACATAAAATGTATATAAAAAAAAATGTTCCAATGGCATTTAAAATGTTTGTCATAATTTTTGAGAATTTGAAGTAGACTATGTAGTTATCGAAACAGTTTCAACTGCTAGTATAATTGGAGTTGCACAAACTAGTCCACTGAAATTACTATCATACATATATGCTCTAAGACTAAATTGTTCACTGCACTTTTCCTCGTGTTACTGATAGATATTTACCATGTACACTACAATAATGAAAAGCAATAAGTTTTATTATCTTGAACGAAGAATCCATGAGATTAGGTTGCCATTAATTTCATCCTCATCAATAGAAGATTACATTTAAATACTGATAAAACCTGGAACTTAGAAAGAATTGAAGCAAAAAAAAAGCAATAAATACTTTTTTAAGCCTATTTTCAGTATTTTAGACTACTTTTTCGTTGGGCTTTTACTGGTAAAGAGCAAAAAAATTTCCTAACAATGAAGACGCCTGTCGCTTGATTTTTTTCTCAATTCGTAACGAAATTTCATCGCAAAAGTGTAGATAACCATGAGCAATCAAACAATCCATCATAATTTATTGTTCTTTCGTTACATGCTTCATTATAATTATCATGTATAATTGAGATTGAAACCAATAAACTAATATTGTGGAGATTTAGCTTTTTACTAAATATATCACTTTACCACATAAAATGTAGGAAATAACAGTCTTTTTCTTTTGCTTTTATTAATGAAACAAATAAAAATATTTACACACTACTTTCTTATTTCTTACGCTTATCGCAGTACTTTTATATCAACTCCAGTGAAGATAAAGTTAACCTTTTTTATTCTTTTGTAAAGCTGAATCGCCATTAAAACAGAATAGCTTAGAGAAAGCTTTTTTTGTGGTGTTCAAGCATTCAAAACTCAATTAAATTCTTATCCACTGTAACAAATATGAGTATACTCATGTGCATTCGACAAAAATGAACTATTAAAATGTATTGAAAAACTGATTCCAAATTATGCGGATTGGATAGGAGCATCGAAATGAAGTACATTCAATACCTGCTCAAAGTCAATGGACATTGAACTATGTTCGAAGTTTTATCTTGAATTCAATATAAGTTTTTTTTAAAGATCTAAGATGTTGTTCATCCGAACGAATCATTATTATATTGTTGTTGCTAGCCCATATAATTCTTATTTTCCAAGTGCTATAAACCTGTTTTATTATTGTCTGCTACATTTCATTGTCAACCGTTTCCAAATGATGTAAGTGTACATCAAGCTGGATCGTAACTAATTTAACCATTTCTTTTTCCTGTCAAAATAAATTTTATTTTATAGAAACTATCGATCTACTACGTATATATGTTAATAAAATGGGTCAAACCAAGGATGTCAACAAGCATTACGGATTTATATCCATAGACAATAAATACTAAAAGTCTGCACAATGACTATGTTTATATATCTGAAAAAATAAAAAGGAAGTACTGAATAAGTTGTTTCATCTTTGAATGAACTTATGGTAGAAACAATTTAAAACAAAATGCTGTCCATGATACAATCATATTCTATTATATTTATGTTCCTAAAATGTTACAGTTTTATTTCATGTTGTGTAACCGTTAAATTTTTCTAAAAGCAAAAAAAATTAAAAAAATTTAGGAATGAATTAGCATATGCTGACTCATCATATATGTCAAGATTGAAACTTGAATTTCAGTATTCAAATATTCAATTATTGAATATTTGAAGGCAGGCAACTCCCTTAAGAAAGGATGGAATCAACGCCCTTTGAAGAACTGAAGGTGAACCCTTGCAGAGGAGATTGAAGGGAAAATCCAGTGCCTACGTAACCAATCTTTTTATATCGGCGTGGAGACGTATAGCGCCTTCGAACAGCTGCAATTATTCATTCTCATTTCTGTTTACATCGTGAAGTGTATCATTAATAGATTCTATATAATCACTTGAATAACTAAATTTAAGCTTCAAGATTGATACTACTGTTGGATTTGAACATTAATGATTTCGATGTCAAATAATATTAGTTTGCTGAATTTTCAACCCAATTTCGTGAAGTAAAGAAAAACAAACGTGTAGAGATAGAAAGTAATTTTTCGCAGCATAGGTAGTTTTTCAATTAGAGAAAGAAAGTGAACTTTGCTGTGGGCTATTTGCTCTAGAGAATAAATGTAAACCAATGCCTTTTGGTACGCTGATAATTGATGGTGATGCAAGTATAGCGTAGTATGTTCATCGGTAAATAACTCTCACAGCACGTAACACAATCAGTTGGAGAACTATGTACTTAGGTCAAAATGAATAGGTGCAAATCATCAGTTTACATTGTTCATAGTAGAGAGACTACGATACACTTTTGGTTCCAGTGTTTGACCGTCGCGGGTGACAGGAGAGTGTGGATCGGTCGAATTTAGAAAGAATAGACTCGGTAGTGATGAATTGAGTACAGTCACATTAAATGCGAGGAGTGAACGAAGTGCAGACTCTACCTATGCGAAACGCAATATATTCTGGATACATTTTAATGTTGAATTTCGAATCGCTTCGACCAAATAACATCCAACGTAGACAGCAAAGATGATCATCGATATGTTTTCATTTTTCTCTTGGAATGTTGAAGGTGTCAGACAAGAGAATGTAAGAGAGCGATCCCAGCTTCCATTATCCTACTTTTCAAAGAGCAATTATACTACCAAATAAGGCGAAGCACTAGACATCAACTGCATTCTAGGGTTGATAAATAAATCGGACATCAGTAAGATTGGATCATCTCTCTGATAACATTGAATGCCTGAGTGAACGCTTCAAGTGAGCTTGCTACATACCCACTGATAACTGATTGAGTTCGTCGAGTGAAATATCTTGGTATAGGACTGTGACCAAAACGAAAAGAGTTGAATTGAAGGTGAATAGCTAATTTTCGAGACTGGTTTTGGCTAAAGAACAAAATGCCGCGATTACTTGAAACAAGTAACGTGTCGGTCATCGGGCCTCGCTTGAATCAGTCCTGAAAGCAGAGAATACAGACAATAAAATAGTACTCTCAAAAACAAAATTGTGCCCTAGATCGGGTGATATTTTTTGGATTCTTGTTATCGTAGTCGACTACTCTAGGAAAAGATGAAACATTTCCACCGAAACTACATGTAAAAACGTGTTTCATTTGAAAGTACCAAAGCAACTCCTCGTCGGTCATCGGCACCCCTTTGGGGCGCCACTCCCGACTCGTCGCTCTTATTTCGTCCCTGTGTGTATCTATGGATGATATCTTATAGCGAACTACTAAGGTCTTCGTTTCATGTTTTGAGAACAAGGCAATCTAAAAGTTTGAAACCATTTTTCGATTTTCTTTAGGAACTAGTCTAGAACAATATAGACGCTTATAAAAAAAGCAATCGGTACAAACTAGAATACACCTGTTCCAGTTCTTGACTTAAAATTATTCGAGAGTGACACTAAAAATGAGATTGATATTGGTCACAATGAGTCTGAATAAAGTTTCGAGATAAATACATTAAAGGTTAATTATAACGGGAGGTTCAAATCAAAAACTATATCGCACAAAACGTGGCCAACAGCTATCAATAAAATGCAGTTTAGAGCCGAGACTCATTTGCCAACGTTTCGATCACTAGCGACTTCCCATCATTTCCCAACATACTACATTTTTGAGGAGCTCAAAAATACTATGTTCATTGTCGCTACTCGAATGCCTGGTCATACTATGAGGCTACTGGGGAAGTGAACATCTGAGTCACTTGAATTTCTGCAACTTTATTTCAAAATAAAGCTGCAATGACAATTCCGACTCATACAACGTTTCCTATTCCTCTTTTCGGTCGGAAGTGTTTATTAGTTCCTGATTTACTGAACAAACACACGAATGCTACCAATTCTATGCATTTCTTTTGAATATTCTCGATGAGACAATGAAATGCTGCGTGGATCTTTCTACATAAACGTCTCTCACCCGGCAGCAATGAAAGCAGCTGCTCATCAGTCGTCGGCGCCCCTTTGGGGTGCCACTTCCGACTCGTCGCTTCTGTGTACCCTTTCCCCAGTGTTTTGTAAAGCACTCACACTAAGCACTTTATGAACTTCCTTGTGTCGAATTCTGGGTAAGAAATAGTATTTGGACTTTAAACACAATGTGTCTGCTTCCTTTTTAAAATCTATCTGCAGAGATAGTAATCTTCGATATCAAAAAAGTTGTTACGCTGATTTTTCATCTTCGACCACCTGTGATCAAGTCACATTCTACAAAATATAGATTTTTATGATTTAACAGCTGTCACAATGCCCTGTTTCCGCAACCAATCAGTTTCCATCTCGAGCGTGTATTGCTTTCTGAATAATTGGATAGGCAAATAAACATACAACCAATTTAATGCAAATGACTCTGTCTTAAGCCCCCCTCCTCTCAAAAAAGTCAATTTTTCGAAAAAAACTGGATTTTGACATTTATATATATTCTGATAGCCCTCGCAATGAACTAAAACATAGCATAATTTGTTTTACCAAAACGTGTACATTGGTCTTTTTTTCTGGAGAATTTCTTTTGCGAGGATGTGTTACTGAGGCATAAAGGGTGTTTCATAATAACTGAGAATACAGTGTTAATGATATTTTTCATACTTTTGTTTGACCGATAGAGCTGAAATTTTTACGACATATAGAACTAATCAAGATCTTTTAGTTCTGAAAGTTTCAGCTCTCTAGCTATGACTAACGATAAAAGACATTGATCGCATTGAAATACATGAGTTTTCGTATTCAATTCTTTCCTCATTTTTCAGAAAAAATCGAGTACGAAAACTTTTGTATTTTATTATTAGTCACAGTTATAGATATGAAACTTTCAGAACTAACAGATCTTCATCAGCTATATATGCCATGAAAATTTCAGCTCTCTCGGTCAGACAAAAGAATGAAAATATCATTAACGAAAAAGTTGATAAAAAAACATCTGACATGAAGTGACATCTATGTGTAAGGAACCATGACTACAATATAGGCATGATATGTATACCTCTAACTGTATTATATATCCACGTACACGTCATCAATAAAGCTTGAGGAATAGTGCGAAAATATTAGATAGATCAGCAGACTTATTTCGAATAAAAACACTTACTGCATAAAAAAAACTTTGTTTTTCGTTTTTCTCAAAATCAGTTTTTTCGAGTATACTGTTTACGCGGGCACGCCTTTCTTAATAACGGCTCAATAGAGAAGGGATCATTTTGTTTTATTGCATAGGGGACAAGTGGGGCTATATCCTAATAGAGCCCGATTTTTGAATTTCTCTTCTGCTGAAATAAAAAAACTTGGATCTTTCGTTTTGTTTAGCGACTTTTTTGACCATGAATTCGAGAATTTTGCGAAAAACGTTTTTTAAAAAACAAACGAAGGAAAATTCAAAAATCAGACTCTATTAGGATCTAGCCCTAAGAGTACTCTACAATTTAATAACCCCGTCGACATGCTTAGCTAATATCGTTATGTTGAGAATCTTGCTCGCGTAAAGGGTATTTTTGACCAATGAATCGACTAGAGCTTGTCCATATCTTTGAGAGTTGAACGAGATATTTTAACCATAATCTGTCCTAGTCTAGACTAACATTCTCTGAAATTTTGGTTAAAATCGGATGAAAAATAACAAAGTTGATTTCTGAGTTAGGNCTAAACCGAACCTCTCCGAAAGTTTTGGTAAAAAGCGGACGAAAAAAAAAAAAGTTGTTTTTTTGGGGGGGGCCCCCCCCCCCCCCCCCCCCCCTTAAAGAAAGGTGACAACAAAATAAAGATTCTCATTGACTGAAGAAAAGCTAAGAACAAATATCATTGTCTACAAAAATCTGAGCAAAACATTTAATTGGTAGAAGAAAAACCGAGAATAAATCTTATTGATCGAAAAATATTTGAGAAAGAATCTGATTGGTTGTACCTATTCCATTGTGTACAAGCAACCAAACTCTGAAAATAGTGTTTCAAGTCATATAGACAACAAATTCAATACACACTTCGCTTTTCTGAACACCTTTGGTGGATCTTTCTTTCCAAAACTTAGTTTTTATTGACCCTTAACTCACCAATGGATTTTGAATGCAAATGGAGTTCAGATTCGAACTTTCCACCTCGAATTACCTATAGGGAGTCATTTTTCGAAAGGTTCGATTTCTATTGGTTCCTCGGCAACCAATCAGACACCGGACAAACACACAAATTTCCATTGCCAATACTTCATCCTTTCAGGATTGAGAATTATGCCATTTATCTAATGAACAAATAAATGCATAACATTCTTGTTCTATGGGAGACCATATACGTTGTGCTTGAGCAAATTTCTTTGAGAGATATGCAATAGGTCTATCCCCATCTGGATATATTTGCAATAGAACAGCACCAATGCCTTCATCAGATGCATCAGTTTGTACTTTAAATGGGAATCTGTTATTTGAAAGAAGTAATACCAAATCGGTCGTAAGAAAATGTTTAAGTTGTTTGAATCCTATAATTCTTCATTTGTTAATGTAATAATAATTTAGTTTTTGTCCTTTGTTTTGTTGAGTTCTTGTAGTCGAAACAAATTTTCGAAGTGATTCAGCAATTTGAGAAAATTTGGCAATAAATTTTCTGTAATATTCAACTGCTTTAACAAATTTGCAAGCTTCATCTGCAGTTTGTGGTAATCTTGTGTTTAGTAAACCATTGATGTTATTAGGACTTGGACGGATTTCACCATTCTGTAAATTCTGTCCAAGATAATCTGTTTGAGTTTGGGTGATTTTACATTTTTCTGGATTAAGACGAAATCGAGCATTTTTTAATATTGTACAAATATCATTAAGGTGTATTAACTGTTCTTCAAATGTTTTCGAATAAATAATTACATCATCGATATACGCTAATGCATATTTCCATCTTGCAGGTCCTAATATATGATTTATCACACGTTGAAATGTTGCGGGTCCATTGGTAATATCTTGTGGAAGTACCGTAGATTGATAATGATTATCACGAGTTGAAAATGCAGTTTCCGGACAGTCCTCTTTAACGAGAGGTACCTGGAAATAACTAGATTTAAAATCAAATTTGGTATAATATATCGCATCAGATAATTGATCGAATATTTCATCGATTCGAGGATGTGAAAATGCATCTTTAATTGTAATAACATTTAGGCGTCGATAATCAATACAGAATCGCATGGTCTTCTCTTTCGTCTTAACAAGAACAACAGGTGATGACCACAGAGAAGTTGATCCTTCAATTTGTCCACGTTCTAGTAATTTTTGTGTTTCTTGAAATTTAAGTTCTTGATCTTTATTTGAAGCGGGATATTATTTCGAATAAATAGGTGGATGATCATCAGTTCTAATTGCCGATTGTAAAGGAATATTAATAGTTGATCGTGTAGGATCAAATAATATTTTATTTCGTCACAATATATCTTGAATTTCTAACCGATGTTTTTCATTTTCGATATGTTTGGTCGATTCGAGTATGTGCTTTCGAATCTGATCTGAATAACATTGTGCTCGTAAATGTTTCTGTAAATCATTTCCAGATAAAAAATATTCATTATATAAATGACAAATAACATTTAATTTTGTTGAATTCGAGTTGTCTTTCTTGTTGAAGACAGATCTGGTTTTAAAGTTTTTGTAATGTTAAGATGACGATTGAAAATTTTCATTTAAAAAAGAATTTTGTATTGTCGCAGATTCTGTTGTTGTAAATACAGAATATGTTGTTTCACGGGAAATAGTTCCGATTCATGTATTTCTTGATAATATTTGTTGTCGATCTTGAGCATTTATAAGTAGTACCTTGGCTTGATGCTTAGTAATGTTCAATAACGTATGTGGTATGAAAATAAACTTTGATATATGACGTTGATATGGTTCAAATATAAAATCATTAGCATCATTAACTTTACATGCAATATCAACTAATGTTTGTGAATATGAAGGAAGAGTAATTTGGTTGACTAATAATGCTGGATAATTAATTTCGATAGGTTCTACATACGGGATTGAAATTAATTGACCGTGTTTATTAGGAATTGTTAATTTTTTCTGGTTGCCAAAAACATGTACATGATTTGAATTAATCCAATCATTACATAAAAGAATTGATGTAATTAAATTTGTCGCGACGTCAGTAATGACCGAAGCTGTTATATAGTTAATTTTTATTTCTAATTCAATTTGACCGATAATAGTAAGTGATGCTGAATTTGCTGTTTGACATGTTCTGGTTTGATAAGTTAAATTGTTGTGATGAATGATTTTAAGAAAATCTAAACGAATGATTGAACAACCAAAACAACAATATCAATTTATGAATAAGATTACTCCTCGTTCACATTCATTTACAACACAGTGATCCAATTATAAACGGANCTAAACGAATGATTGAGATCGCAAATCCTGTGTCAACAATTGCTTCAGTTGGTTGATCATTAACACGAATCTTGATATAAGCAGGAAAAGATGCTTATTGTTGATGGCTTAATAAATTGACTGGGAACACCGCCATCGTGTGACTCAATTATTGAAAACTTGAAGGCATTGTACAATCACGAATAGTATAATTTTGACGACAATTAAAACATCCGGTTGTCTGTTTATGAAAACAATCAATGGTTTGGTGAGTTTGTTGACCACATTTTGTACAATGATTAAATGATTGTTGTGATCTTAATTGATTATTAATATAATTTTTATATTTAAATTCATGTTGGTGTGCCATCATGTTGGATGTTTTTATGAGGTGTAAATGTTGATCGAGATTCATATTGATAATTCGAGTTCCGTTTATAATTGGATCACTGTGTTGTAAATGAATGTGAACGAGGAGTAATCTTATTCATAAATTGATATTGTTGTTTTGGTTGTTCAATCATAGTCGTCGATGAAGAAATTTGTTGATGATTAATTGCAAAATAAAGTTTTGTAGATTCTATTGATAGTCGATGAAATTTTTCAAATGTGTCATATAAATCTTGTTCAATTTTAGCATATCTTAAAAATTCATTTAATGTATTCATAGACGATCTACGTCGAGAAAGTTCTTTCTGAAAATCAGGATTAATTCCACTCATTAAATGTTGAATCATAATTTGTTCTGACATATGTGGATCAATTTCTTTACATAGATTAACCACATCATCAAAATAAGATGTAATCGGTTCATCATGAAATTATTTTCGTTATTTTAATAAATCGAATTTTTTGTGAATCATTGTTGATGAGAAATAACGATTTCGAAATGCAATTTCAAAATCTGACCATTTTTGGAAATCATGTTCATGATTATCGAACCATAATCCTGCTGATTGAATTAATTTGCCACGAACGATTTCGAGAATTTCATGGTTGTCTGATTCATCATTTGCCTTCGTAATATTCTTAATGCTTTTTAAAAAATGTTCGACATCCTCAGGAGGATGGCCAGAGAAATTTGGTAGGTCATCGAATCTAGCTTTTCAAGCTTTAGCTAATAATGTTGAATCAGTCATTTGATTTATATTTGTATGTGATATTGAACCTATTGAAGGATTATATCTTGATATTGTATGAGATAATGAATTTGTAATTATTGTGTATGGTAATAGCTTTGTATTATTTTTCTTAATTTGCAATCTTGTTCCCGTAGCCATTATGAATATATTATAATTGTAAGGATTAATGTCAATGCAAGTGAATAGGTATATGAATAAATGGAATGCAAAACAAATGAACGAAATTCTTCTTAGAATCTCTGTTTACAATTATTCAACCCAAGAAATCTCTATGATTTATTTTATGTTGATTTCTCCCCCCTTTTAGTTTAGAATTTAATGTCCAAAAAAAGATTATGTAATATAAATTTCTTGTTTGAAATTCAAAAAAATATACGGTTTACTCAAAAATATTCCTGATAGTCTTTGAATGTATGATATCATTGATTAGAAAAGAATTTTCTCTCCCATTGATGAAATACTATATTTAAATATCAATTAAATAATATAATGTATTCAAAAAATTCCAAGTCTCTATATCAAAAGGCTTTTATATGAATTTAGACGAGTCGATATTCACGAGAGGCTCTGATGAAAATAAGTGGTATCTTGATGAAATGAACTAATAATTGATTCTTGCTTGATAATGTTGATTTTTATTTTATTTTATTTTTATTTTTATTTTTATTTTTTTATTATTTTATTATTTTTCGTTTGGTTGTTGTTTTACAGGGTCGCCAATTGTTAAGGTTAGATGTGTACCTTTTCGATACGTATGCTTGTACCCTAACTTTATTTAACAACTCATGTGAAACTCAAACGCATATCACACGCGTTTAAGTGCGTTTTAAATGCGTCTAGACGCGATTATGTTACAAAACATTAATGGGACGCGTTTACTCGCGTTTCCATAATGCATCTGGATGCGTTCGAATCAATGACCGCGTCTAGACGCTTGTGTAAGACAAAACGCGTTTCATATTTGTATGAGGTTAAAGCGCCCTTGAACGCGTCCGAAGTAGCGACCGCGTTCACTCTCGTTTCAAAGATGCATCTGAATGCGATCGAATCAGTGGCTGCATCTAGACGCATCTAAAGCAGAAACGTGTCTCACAATTGTAAAGATAAAGACGTGATTGATCACTTTTTGAACTCATGGACGCATGCAGATGCATCCTAAAAGCATGAGCATAGGCTTTTTCGAACTCGTCTATGAGAAATTACAATCTTCTTCGCAAAAGACAACAATTTTAAATCATATACAGCACATTCCAATCAAAGAATCAGATAATTCGGTGTAGAAGAATATTATTTGAATGAAATTACATCAGTCATTTTTTCTAAAGTATCTCGAGATCATGTATTCTGGAAGAAGGAAATCAATTTTGATTTTACTCTATGGTATGAGAATAAGAGGGTTCAGATTTATTGTGAATTTTATTGATATCTACTTTTACCATAACATATATTCAATATAATTTACGCACGAAAAATGTACATGTTAGTCTAGTTATTGTGTAATTTGAACGATTCCGATTTTTCCGTTTGCTTTTCTACTATATATCATTGTATAGAAGCTAATGTTTTGATCTACATTGAAACATCATATAAGTAAATACCCATCAATATGTTTTTTTATTTGATAGTTCGAGTCGTTTATTGTAAATTCGATTGTCATTAAAATCTGAAAGTTTGATTAAGCTAAATTCAATATGAAACTGTGACATCTCTCATTAAAAACATAGTGAATACGATTTTCTGCTTGAAATATGAAAAATTGTTTTTATATAATGGGCTTCTTTCAATTTTTTATATAATTCTGAATAGAACATTACTTTAGAAATGTTAAAAGTTAAATTTTACCATCACATATAAATGTGTTTTGATGGCAATCCAAAACCAAAAGAAACCTAAACTTTTGGTTTACGTCTTATACATGCTAGATGATAAAATTGCTCGCAACGATGATGTTGTTGAAGTATGATACATTGAATCGACTGAGATCGTTACATGATCTGAAAACCTCAGTATTCTATTTTAAAACTAGACTTGTTCTGTGCATTCGAATGACTGAAAAACAGTCGTGAAAAAAGATTAAAAAGTCATACTAACTGTTTATTTCTTCTCGATTGAACCGGTATTTTATCTTATGATTGGCGACAGACACAAATAAGCCGATATTTTAGATCTTAACAACGATAGCGCCACATGATTAAACAGAGAAAGCATTATTGATGAGGCAATGATTGAATATATTCAAATTTCGAAACACGAAAGAAGTTTTATATAGAATGGTATTAAACACATAACACTATATGTTAGACTCTTTCAACAACCTAAAACTATTCTATCATGAAAATAGTAATAAACAATCGATACTATTGTTGCTTATCCATTCATTGTGCGAGTACTTGATTCTTTTTTCGTAGAGAAAATTCACGCTAATGATTTGAATTACTCGATTCATTGACAGCTAAATTAGAATGACATCCTTGGCTGATTTAACAAACAACAAGTGAAGTATATAGCACATCTTGTTTTACTTAGTCTTATACAATAAAAATGTGAAATGTAGAAATTTTATTTTTGTTTACATGTTATTCATATGAAATAAACAGTTAGTATGACTTTTTAATCTTTTTTCAC
>CAJNSZ010000984.1:0-40436 GCA_905329745.1 Rotaria sp. Silwood2 | reverse complement strand
CCAGAAGAGCTAAACCAGCTGCAATTAATGTCCAAAATAAGGGCGATACCAACAGATAACGACCCGATCCAATATGAAACATATTTTGAATTAAAATCTCATCAAATATAGTACTGTCAGGTGATTTTGGATAGGCAATAACTTGTTCGATAGTATTCAATGCAGATTGAGATATTTCACTCACTGAGCCAAGTGGACAAAATGTGCCTGATGCACATGGAGTACATTGAATAGTGGCATTGCCAGAATTTTTTGTACCAGTCGAACAAAGCATACAATCATTGATGCCAGCTTGGTCCTTGTGCATACCTAACGGGCAACAATTGATGATAATTAGGGAAAATTAATAGAGGGGTACTGTTCAAGTTGTAAATGTTCGACTGCATATCATAGAAATAGATTTGAGAAGATAACCACCGATAACTGAGTGAATAGGTAATGACTAGTATAGCAGCCATATTGCCTTTATTTAACCAGGCTACGCCTTTTCCATTCCCTAATGATCGACCGTTGGTATTCCTACTTACATAAGCCAGCTGTATCGGATTGGAAATATTGACTGAAAGTAATAAAACTCGATTGATATGTTGCATACCAACTAATACATCACCATAGCGATTAATACTAATTGACATATCATATTTTGATGAATAGATATCCGCATCCGCATTGCTCAATAAATCTTGCCATGTACCATTAGTAGCGATTGGTATATATTGATGGACAACAGTTGGGTGATGATTTGATAGAAGAAAATTGAGAAGATAGATAATTGGACTATATTTCACTCTTTCCTGTAGGTCGTTTTGAATGAAGCCTACAATAATGCCAAAATTGTTACTAATATTAACAGCATGTGGTATAAAAGAACGATTCGGCCATGTTAAGTTGCCATGCCATGGTTCCAAGGTTGAGCGATTTTCGGAATCAAATACAAAAATAAACTTATTTGAAAATCCATAGGCGAAACGACCTTGAGGCTCAACCCCGATGATATAGTATTCTTGATGTTCATAGCTGATGAGATACTCGAGCGAGTAAGAGAAACTCATGGCACAGAAGCTGGACGCATTTGAAATAGCATTTGTCGGATCATACTTTGCTACACCAATAAATGCTCCCTTACTACTGTTAATCGATTCACTAGCAAAGAAAAATTGTGTTTGATTTTGATTCGGGTTCTTCCCGACAGCAACCGAATAAATATAATTTTCTAATATATCTGGATAATTAATGGAACATTGCAATGATGTTTGTGTATTATTGTAAGGTGCAAATTGAATAAAAAACGACGGTGGAATTTTGGTGTTTTGAGCTTGTATAAGAAGAACTTCATTCATAGCTATTTTTACGCCATAAGCATCGTAATCCNTGAATAATTCAGAGAAAAAAATTTTTTTTTTGAAAAAATCCCTGTACTCCCCCTCAGGGATGATCGGGTCAAAAATTACAATTTTTTTTATAACTCAGTCATTTCTCGACGGATCCTTCTCATCTTCGAACTCGACCGAGATATTGTAAAGACTGAACTGTGCAAAAAATTTCATCGCGATCTGACTCTCCTTTCGAAAGTTATCGTGTAAACGGCCGGACGGCCGGACGGCCGGACGGCCGGCCGGACATACTGACCGATTCTAGAGTGTACTCACTTTTTGAGTACACAATCACTTTTTGAGTACACAAAAACCTATTTAGACAAAACATTGAAGATCATTGTTGATTTACATGTAGACGAATATTCGACTTCTAAAAAACATATGTTATAGGGTGTTCATCAACATCACTGGTATTAGACCGTGTATTCGAATATTTGAAGTCACTATTCATTTCTTCGCCATTCTTTTTATATTTTTCATGGTGATGAAATACTACCCAACAGATTGAATGATAAATTGGTTTGAAAATCAATTTGTACAATATGAATATCAGACCAAATATTTTCAAACAAACTACAGTGAATAGAACCTTGTGAAATATAATCTCTGGTTGTTTGGCTATTAACTGTTGTTGATTTTTGACATAGTAAGGCGTTTCATTCAGTACAATCGACAATATAATCGTTTACAATGTTGAACGAATATATTGATCTCGTGAAATAAATAAATTATTTAGATCAATCGTGTATGTTGGAATGTAAATGCCACTAATATTGGACTTTTTACCTTCCATTGATAATGTTTCATTGATCACTTTTGTTAGCGTGAGAGACACAGGTAATATTTGTGCTAGAACAGATCCATTCTTCGAAAAAGATCCGTAAAAGTTTAATTTCTTAAGTTTATATGAGTCTTCTTCATGTTTATCACCACTTACACCAATGCGTAAAGCGCCGATTGTTTGAACTTGAGCTAGCGTGATTTCTACCAATATATGCTGATGGGGAAGAGGAATCGATAGACTTAACATCAAATTGATATTTTGATAATTAGACCAACGAATCGTTGACCAGATATTACGAAAGAGAGCTTGAATAGATACGACATCACAATTAATAAATGTGTTAATAAAATCGACATTTAACAACAAGCTTTGTTCATTTAATAAATCGAACATCTTTCGCTCAGTTTCTGGCGGCGATATAGCCAATGTTTGAAGATGTGTTTGAAATTTAGAATTACGAATCGAAAGATCACAAGCGAAATAGGAATCATATCGAAGTTTCAATGGGATACTGCTTGAGATAGACATTACTAAACGCATAGGCAAAACTAACAAGAACCACGATAGAAACTGATATCAAACCACCGACCCATAGTTCACCTTCTCCAATCAAATCTGTTTTTTTTTAAATATTCATTGAATACGTTTTCTTATTTGCGCACATGTGTGATGTCTGATGAAAAATGTAAGCATTTCCATGATTATTACAACCAGAAGAGCTAAACCAACTACAATCAATGTCCAAAATAAGGGTGATACCAACAGACAACGACCCGATCCAATATGAAACATGTTTTGAATTAAAATCTCATCAAATATAGTAGTGTCAGATGATTTTGGATAGGCAATAACTTGTTCGATAGTATTCAATGCAGATTGAGATATTTCACTCACTGAGCCAAGTGGACAAAATGCGCCTGATGCACATGGAGTACATTGAATAGTGGCTTTGCCAGAATTTTTTGTACCAGTCGAACAAAGCATACAATCATTGATGCCAGCTTGGTCCTTGTACATACCTAACGGGCAACAATTGATGATAATTAGGGAAAATTGATAGAGGGGTACTGTTCGAGTTGTAAATGTTCGACTGCATATCATAGAAATAGATTTGAGAAGATAACCACCGATAACTGAGTGAATAGGTATTGATTAGTATAGCAGCCATATTGCCATTATTTAACCAGGCTACGCCTTTTTCATTCCCTAATGATCGACCGTTGGTATTCCTACTTACATAAGTCAACTGTATCGGATTGGAAATATTGACTGAAAGTAAGAAAACTCGATTGATATGTTGCATACCAACTAATACATCACCATAACGATTAATACTAACTGACATATCATATTTTGATGAATAGATATCCGCATCCGCATTGCTCAATAAATCTTGCCATGTACCATTAGTAGCGATTGGTATATATCGATGGACAACAATTGGGAGATGATTTGATAGAAGAAAATTGAGAAGATAGATAATTGGACTATATTTGACTCTTTCCTGTGGGTCGTTTTGAATGAAGCCTACAATAATGCCAAAATTGTTACTAATATCAACAGCATGTGGTATAAAAGAACGATTCGGCCATGTTAAGTTGCCATGCCATGGTTCCAATGTTGAGAGATTTTCGGAATCAAATACAAAAAATAAACTTATTTGAAAATCCATAGGTGAAACGACCTTGAGGCTCAACCCCGATGATATAGTATTCTTGATGTTCATAGCTGATGAGATACTCGAGCGAGTAAGAGATACTCATGGCACAGAAGCTGGACGCATTCGAAACAACATTTGTCGGATCATACTTTGCTAAACCAATAAATGCTCCCTTACTACTGTTAATCGATTCACCAGCAAAGAAAAATTGTGTTTGATTTCGATTCGGGTTCTTCCCCGACAGCAACCGAATAAATATAATTTTCTAATATATCTGAATAATTAATGGAACATTGCAATGATGTTTGTGTATTATTGTAAGGTGCAAATTGAATAAAAACAGACGGTGGATTTTTGGAGCTTTGAGCTTGTATAAGAAGAACTTCATTCATAGCTATTTTTACGCCATAAGCATCGTAATCCATTTGACTAGGAATGAAGACACAACCTAGAGGATGGATGTGGAAGAGTATGAAAAATTCAATGATTGTGTGATCGATCTGATTCATACTCTTATTCATATGATAGAACGCTAATGTTTTCCAATGCAAGAAACGCAATTTCCATTTTGATATCTGAAATGTACGGAAATGATCAGACAAAAGGAACGGGATCATTACATTCGTACACATAATAATCGGTAAAGTTCATCGGGTATCGATTTCTTCGATTCCAAGTTGAAAGATGATGAAATATAATACTACGAATTATACAGTGAGAATCGTGAAGATGCGTCTATGATCAAAATCAAATATGGCAAGAGGAAAAATTTAGACTTTAAAATTCGACTCATTCAAAATTTATCTAAATAAAAACTGATCTTGAACTTGAAAGGTTTGAAAGTAATACAACAAATGGAAGTGCACGGTGTCAGTGAAAAGCCTCGAGAATTCCATGAGTAGTATGAAAATTTTCGAGTTGAAAAGTCCTATATTATCAGCAATGAAAACCGCGTCATTTTAACAACTCTTGGAGCAAGGATAAAAGCACGATACACTGACTACTCTCGTTTCTTAGCTCTTGATATTTGCATCCTACTTCACCAGTCAAAAATCAACTATTGTTTTTCTCCATTCAAAACATCATAACTCATATCCAATTAAATTAAAACAGTCATTCACGACGTTATACAAGTACGGATAGGACGCATCTTTTCTATCTCGTATTTATCGTTACATATTCTTTACTCTTTCTTTTCTCTCTCCACAGTCACGCTCTTTCGTCTGTTTGTTTACAATTTCATCCGTGACTCATCTTTCATTTATAACACCTCACGTATCTCCCAACCCCGCCTAGCTCTACCAACATGCCTGGCAACAGGCACATTGGTGGTCTTCCACAACATCCCCAAGTCAACAATACCTGCACCCAACTCCCAATGTGCAACCATCAATGTTGTTCTACCATCAACCATCACCATCATCAGCTAATGCCACCTAACCCATCTCAGCTTCAACAGCACATTGTGACATCTAATCAGTCTTATCCACCTACCACCGACACGACCCATCATCAACCCCATCAACCTAATCAACAACAATCGCAAAACATTGTGATGCCAATGGATGGTGAGTTCGAAAACAATTTCACTTTAGTCAAACGAAAACAGAAGAGATCAAAAATTGATCATACACATAATGATTCACCTTCGTCCTGCTCAACAACATCAACAGCCAGCACCAACAGTTCAACTTCTTCAACAAATACTAGTAGCATTGACACCAATATTTATCCAACTAATTCTGATCGTCCACAAACAAAGTCAATTAAGACATCTCGTCCTCAAACAGATACAAATAATAAAAATGTACCCAACACAAGATATAATACAAATGAAATTTCACAAGAAGCTCGTCGTTATGCAGAAACTCGTTATCCATTTCCTCCCTTCGTAATTAAATTCCAACAAGATGTAGATGAAAAGTCTACAATTAAAAATATAATGAACTACTTTACTGCCACCTACAATGCTAAGATAGTATTGGCAGGTCATCGTTTAAAGAACAAACGAGAATTACTATTGTTTGTGGAAAATCGTGAATCATTTTCTTTTTTCTTCGATGATTGCAACTGGCCAACAACGATTGATTCATTAGTATATGAAAAGACTCGACCAAATCATCTACCCCCTCAATTTTCTGTTATCCTTCGTAATGTACCAACTGAGAAGGACATTAATCTTCTATTAGATTATATTAAAAATGATTATCCGAACGTGATAAATGCATTTCGATTATCCAACAAAAATCAACTTCCATCAACAATTGTTCGTCTTGATATTACTTCGGTTAAAACTATTGATGAATTATTAAATAAAAAATCTATTTATATTAATAATGTACGATTACCTGTAACTGAATACTTGGCTCCTGCCAAAGTGTTAATCTGTTCGAAGTGTTTTCAAATTGGACATTTTCGAAGCACGTGCAAAAGTTTAATTGAATTTTGCAAAGTATGTGGACGTGGTGTTGATGATATTAAACAACATAAAAATGTTTGTAGTGGTAAACGATGTTGTCTTAGATGTACTGGTGATCATGATTCAAATGATTATAGATGTCCTGATATTAAAACTTATCGTGCTATATTAACAAAATCTCTATTAACTTCTGCTGGTCCAGTTAATCATCATCATAATAATTCAACAAATTATTGGTTCAATGATCAAGATTTTCCCATTTTAAATGGTAATCGTGGTAATTATCCTCGAAGTAATGAAGCACTTGTTAGTACTGGTAAACGTATCGATGACTTGTTTAACAAGTTGAACAAATTAGAAAAAAATTTTGATAGATTACTTGAACTTAATAATAATTCTTTAGATCAACTTGCTCGTACACAACAAATGCTGCTAAAACACGACCACGAATTAAATATACAAAAACATGATATTACATTTCAACGAGAATTTGTTAGTCAATTTGTATCTCCAATTTGTCAAGTGCTGGTCGATGTTATTCCAACATTAGTTAAACAAAATGTTATCAACGACAAAACTTTACTTTGCCCATCATTAACTGCTTGGAGTGAAAAACTGGCTAATGAATTACCGGTATGGACAAATCGTTTTTTACAAAATGAAAATATTAAAGCCAAGCTTATTAATGATTTTAACATGTTAAACCAAAATCCACATACTGACTCTACCAACAGCAATCTCCATCTTCCTTCACCATCATAGCAACACATCCAACATCCAATGTTAAACTCTCCCCGCTAGCTCCTCCCTTTCAGCCTAAATTCCAGGTCCTGAAAAAAGCTTTTGACATTGATTATGCCCTGTCACTGACTTCCTCATTGTTAACTCCTCACGATTTTAGCCTCCTCTCTGAAATCGTAAAGGAATGGTCCTGTTTTTCGACTCTTTCTTCGTGTCTTTCAAATTGGAAATCTTCGCAACAGGTGTGTACTTTTTCTTTTTCTTCTCAGTTACGTGTACTGCTCTTTAATGTGCGTGGATTAGATGAAAGGTGGGAAGAGGTCCTGTTACTCTTCGAGAAATACAAACTAGATTGTTTAATTTTAACAGAAATAGGAGCGATAGAGTTCTCTCTAATTCAACAAATCTTCGTCAATTTCAAATACTTTTATCAAAAAGGTGAAAATTCCTGGGGCGGAGTACTGATGGTATTCAGAATGAGTGCGCCAGTAGGGCGTATACAGTGCGAAGTCCCAAACATCTGTGTAGTTGATATCAAATTGGAACGAACAATTCGTCTTATTGGTATCTATGCCCCAAAGAGCAAAACCTGGAACTGGGATGCTCTCTCTCATTACATAACTGACCACTGTAGTCTGTTCGGTGATTTTAATATCGATTTAGATCTTAAGACCGATGAAAAGGCAGCTCAGGAACTTCTCAACTGGACGGATTCAAGGTTATTAGCACCAGTGCTACCCGGCACATCGACTTCTCTTCGATCTGATCGGGTCATAGATTATGCTTTTACTCGTGGTATTCCACTCTCTCTCCAAATTACTAATGATAACACTACTAGTGACCACAAACCGATTATAGGTCTACTGGATTGGGAAAGTAAAGAAAAGGCATTAGGTAGCAACACGCATTGGAAAGTTTTCCATTACTTCCTCGCTCTTACAGCTGAATTTTGGGAGAATGAAAGTGAACGCTCTACTACAGAGGATTACTACAGAAATTTTATCTCTCTCTTAGATAGTTTGAGAGCCCGATGCACCACGTACTTCCCGCTTAAGAAATACCGAGCTGGTATACCAAGGGAATTGAGAATGAAGCTCGCGTATACACGAGCACTGTCCCTCCAGCACAAAAGAACGGGGGATGTATTACTGCACGCGAAGATTAAGGCGCTCAGAAGAAAGAATAGGTTGGAACTAGTCACCCTACGTTCAAATAAACTAATATGTTCAATGAACGAAAGATTTTCTTCGTCTTCTTCGTCCAGCTCCTTCTGGTCTAGATTGCGAAAAAACTTCAGAACGATTAATTCACTTGACGCTCTAATTGATAACAACAACTTAATTGTTAAAGATACAGATATCATGTTAAATATAGCTGCGAACCACTATGAGAATCTGTTTGCAGAACCTCAGGTATATCGCCCTCATCCGTATGTGGATAGCCCAGAAGTTCAGTGGGACAACTACGATGAACCAATACCTCCGATTACAATGCCTGAACTATTAAAAGTCGTATCGAAGGTGAAGAAAAAACACTCGAATGATGCCCACGGAATATCGCCATATATGCTTCGATTTATCCCATACAAATATATGGGACCTCTTCTACAAATATTCAATCGTTCACTTTCAACTTATTCGGGTCCATCATACTGGAAACACGTAAAGATGAAATTACTAGCAAAGAAAGAGCCAATATGTGCAGTTACGGATACCCGACCCATATCATTGTTAGATATCTTTTTGAAAGTGTTAGAGAGACTATTCTTGAGTCGATTCCAGCGTGTACTGAAGAATAGAGGGCTGCTGCACGACTCACAGTCCGGTTTTCGTTCAAATTTTAGGTTACAATCACGAGTACTCATTCTGATCGATCAAATCTCTTCATTAATGAGTTCGAGTGCACCGGTGGCTACAGTCTTCGTAGACTTTAAACAGGCGTTTGACCAGCTATGGTGGGCAGGTTGTCTAGGGAAATTAGGAAGATTAGGCATACCTAAAGCGTATGTCCTATGGATAGAAAGCTGGTTAAAGGATAGATTGGGATTTATAGAGATGAAAGACAAACGCTCAAGGTTCTTCTCAATCTTGAGGGGAGGACCGCAGGGTTCATGTTTGACTCCCGCCATTTTCATCACATACCATTGTGATATGTGGACGTATCTCGAAAATACCCTGCCGAACTTTTTCGCCGATGACTTGGCGTGTGTACTAGGTGGGATGATGGGAGTTAAATACTCTCAGCAATGCCTCGACCTAGAAGTGAAGTTAAAAAAGCTATTTGATTACCTCGAGTTCTATTCGATTTTATCGGTTCAACCGATAAATTATGCTAAGACCGAGTCGATTTGGACAGCTCGCGCAATAGGAAATCCTAAATTTGAGATATCTATGGGCGATCGTAAAATCTCATGGGTAAATAACTTCAAATATCTAGGGTATCACATTTCATGTAAACTGGGATGGAGTAAAATGATAACAGCATCCAAGTATAAGATCAGACAGAGAATTGGTATAGTGAGATCCTGTAGGATGTATGGTTCCTCTTCACAAAAGTTCAGAAGAGTTCTCTTCTCTACTTATGTCCTACCATTATTCACCTGGTTGTTTGGCATCTTTCCCCTACTTACAGATTATCAAAAGGACGACCTGAGTCATTTCTATTTCACCTGTCTGAAGAGAATACTAGAAGCATCGCATTGGAATGATCACTTGTTCTCATATTTCTTCGAAGAAAGGTCCCTGGAAAACCTGTGCAAGAGTTATTGGAAAAAATATAGAAAAGCACTGAGCAATTCAGTGGACGGATCGCTCCTCTTTGAACAACTCGCCCATAATGTCTTTAGGAATCAGTGGTTAGATAAAAATTTCATCGTGAAGAAGGTATACAGGTCCAAACGTATAGTGTCACATGTTTCAGTCATTGAGAAATGCCTCAAATGGCTGGAAAATAGCGAAGAAAACTCAGTTCCCAGCATACCTGAATTTGAGCTTGATCTACTCGCATTATTTCCACACTCATTTCTGTAAAAAAAAAAAAAATCTTTTCTAGCAACTCCTGATCGAGTACTGACTTTCCTCTTCCCTCCCTTTCATCAAACTCGTCGTACTATCCTGCTTCATACGATCAATGTACCTCTTCTCTATGTGTGCTGTTATACCTTTGCTGTATACTGTGATACCTTGTCTCTCTCCTTGTATACCGTGTTACAATATACGTTCTTTATTTCTTTCTAGTTAATAATGTAATCTATGTTTACCTCTCCGTTGCTCCTATTCTGTCTTTTCGCAATGATCTTAATTTTTTATAGACTGGTGGTGTAGGTACAACTTCTAACTTCTTTCTTCCATACGTACACTGTAACATTGATGGTGTCTTAATAGGCCCCAGGGCATTAATCATTCAATAAAGCATAATAACAACAATTAAATTAAAACAGTGATTTCTTTTTCTTTTTTTCTTTCAAGTATTTTCCGACGTCATAAGGATACGGTGAAATGCTCTTTGCTTTTCTTTCTAATCACTAGAAAGTCATTTTCTTTAAAGCACGTTCTAATTTTATGGCAGTATGCCATTTAATATGGCACGTAGGACAATGCTTGCTGTCAATATTACATTCGTGACGAAATAGTTATTTCTGCATGAGAAAAATAGTCAACAGTAGTATAACATTGCTCGATCAAGAAGCAAACTGATGGCTAAGCTGTAAGTGCCACTCTATCAAAAAAAAAACAAAGTGTAATACATCCAGATCTGGTCGTTTCGAAAAGAACGGATTCTTTTACAAAGTAGGAATATCCGAGCATCATGCAACCGAAAAATAAGTATCACCAGAAGCACACTATGCAAAACATAAGCGTCTCGTTCTGCGAAAAGTTTTTCAGTAAGGTGATTTAAAAAAGACTGAGATGTTGGTATAATAGGAAATTTTCATTATTCAATACTGATATATATAGGACCGCCTATAGAATAGACAAAAATTATATTTGCATTTCAACATTAATTCAGACCAGTGATATGAGGAATCTGTTCAATCAACGAGCTAATCAATTTATGCGAGCAACAGACTGTTACATCTTCATCAATATCTCATAAGAATCTGAACTAGATTCCACATTTCTTTGTTCCGACCNGTATTTTTCAAAAATTATTCAAAAAATAACCATAACTTTTCGTTTTTGAAATGACTAATGGTATCTGTTGGGTTTTTTCCAACTGACATATGACGAACAGAATGATTTATGGCATTGCTAAAAGTTGGTAATTTACCTGAATGTGTATTGTCCATTATTTATGCAATAATATTCATACGTTGCTAATTGTGAAGATCACTGTATTTTTTGACGATAATATGATGTGTACATGTACACATAAAAGCAACAAGCATGCTTAGAGAGAACAAAATCAATCAAGCATTACTTTGGAAGCTCTCAATTCTTTACTAGTATAGACGACTTCACCTAATACATGTGTTTTATGTTGATCAGCAGACAATTTTCTATGAGTCATATATTGATTCACACAAAAAAGTGTGACTAAGGATTGATTCATCATTAAGAGATGTAATTATACTTTGAAAAAAGAATATGTATTCGAAAATCAAAGCAATTTTTCATCACCAAGTCGATCCGCTTCCATCCAATCAGAACTATCCGTCTATCGAATGCTATTATTGAGTTGTTTCAAAAACAATAAATACTGCTATTCGTATGGTGATTATATAAAATCTTTGAGACAAAACGCACTGTTTTTGACTTGTTATATTCAATGATAGATATAAACACTATCTATAGAACATAAAAACCTATTTAGACAATTCATTGAAGATCATTGTTGATTTACATGTAGACGAATGTTCGACTTCTAAAAAACATCTGTTATAGGGTGTTCATCAACATCACTGGTATTAGACCATGTATTCGAATATTTGAAGTCGCTATTCATTTCTTCGCCATTCTTTTTAGATTTTTCATGGTGACGAAATACGACCCAACAGATTGAATGATAAATTGTTTTGAAAATCAATTTGTACAATATAAATATCAGACCAAATATTTCCAGACAAACTACAGTAAATAGAACATTGTGAAATATAATCTCTGGTTGTTTGGCTATTGGCTGTTGTTGATTTTTGACATAGTAAGGCGTTTCACTCAGTACAATCGACAATATAATCGCTTGCGATGTTGAACGAATATATTGATCTCGTGAAATAAATAAATTATTTAGATCAATCGTGTATGTTGGAATGTAAATGCCACTAAAATTGGACTTTTCACCTTTCATTGATAATGTTTCATTGATCACTTTTGTTAGCGTGAGAGACACAGGTAATATTTGTGCTAGAACAGATCCATTCTTCGAAAAAGATCTGTAAAAATTTAATTCTTGAAGTTTATATGAGTCTTCTTCATGTTTGTCACCACTTACACCAATGCGTAAAGCACCGATTGTTTGAACTTGAGCTAGCGTGATTTCTACCGATATATGCTGATGGGGAAGAGGAATCGATAGACTTAAAATCGAATCAATATTTTGACAATTAGACCACCGAATCGTCGACCAGATATTACCAAAGAGAGCTTGAATAGATACGACATCACAATTAATAAATGTGTTAATAAAATCGACATTTAACAACAAGCTTTGCTCATTTAATAAATCGAACATTTTTCGTTCAGTTTCTGGCGGCGGTATAGCTAATGTTTGAAGATGTGTTTGAAATTTCGCATTACGAATCGAAAGATCACAAGCGAAATAGGAATCAGTCGAAGTTTCAATGGGATACTGCTTGAGATAGGCATTACTAAACGCATAGGCAAAACTAACAAGAACCACGATAGAAAATGATATCAAACCACCGACCCATAGTTCACCTTCTCCAATCAAATCTGTTTTTTTAAATATCCATTGAATACGTTTTCTTATTTGCGCACATGTGTGATGTCTGATGAAAAATTTAAGCATTCCCATGATTATCACAACCAGAAGAGCTAAACCAACTACAATTAATGTCCAAAATAAGGGCGATACCAACAGATAACGACCCGATCCAATATGAAACATATTTTGAATTAAAATCTCATCAAATATAGTAGTGTCAGGTGATTTTGGATAGGCAATAACTTGTTCGATAGTTTTCAATGCAGATTGAGATATTTCACTCACTGAGCCAAGTGGATAAAATTCGCCTGATGCACATGGAGTACATTGAATAGTGGCATTGCCAGAATTTTTTGTACCAGTCGGATAAAGCATACAATCATTGATGCCAGTTTGGTCCTTGTACATACCTAACGGGCAAGGTTCTGGAAATGTAATGAATGGTATTGATCTCGTAGCTCGTATTGATGGATAGAAGCCTGGAGGTGTGGGATTGAATATTAACAAATTGCCACTAGAATCCATTAAAGTTAGTGAGGTTGATGATGAAATGATATTTAAAAACACAGGACTGAAATTTTCCGGCAACAATTGATGATAATTAGGGAAAATTGATAGAGGGGTACTGTTCGAGTTGTAAATGTTCGACTGCATATCATAGAAATAGATTTGAGAAGATAACCACTGATAACTGAGTGAATAGGTATTGACAAGTATAGCAGCCATATTCCCATTATTTAACCAGGTTACGCTTTTTCCATTCCCTAATGATCGACCGTTGGTATTCCTGCTTACATAAGTCAGTTGTATCGGATTGGAAATATTGACTGAAAGTAAGAAAACTCGATTGATATGTTGCATACCAACTAATACATCACCATAACGATTAATACTAATTGACATATCATATTTTGATTAATAGATATCCGCATCCGCATTGCTCAATAAATCTTGCCATGTACCATTAGTAGCGATTGGTATATATTGATGGACAACAATTGGGCGATGATTTGATAGAAGAAAATTGAGAAGATAGATAATAGGACTATATTTCACTCTTTCCTGTGGTTCATTTTGAATGAAGCCTACAATAATGCCAAAATTGTTACTAATATCAACAGCATGTGGTATAAAAGAACGATTCGACCATGTTAAGTTGCCATGCCATGGTTCCAAGGTTGAGCTATTTTCGGAATCAAATACAAAAACAAACTTATTTGAAAATCCATAGGCGAAACGACCTTGAGGCTCAACCCCGATGATCTAGTATTCTTGATGTTCATAGCTGATGAGATACTCGAGCGAGTAAGAGAAACTCATGGCACAGAAGTTCGACGCATTCGAAACAACATTTGTCGGATCATACTTTGCTACACCAATAAATGCTCCCTTACTACTGTTAATCAATTCACCAGCAAAGAAAAATTGTGTTTGATTTCGATTCGGGTTCTTCCCGACAGCAACCGAATAAATATAATTTTCTAATATATCTGGATAATTAATGGAACATTGCAATGGTGTTTGTGTATTATTGTAAGGTGCAAATTGAATAAAAAACGACGGTGGAATTTTGGTGTTTTGAGCTTGTATAAGAAGAACTTCATTCATAGCTATTTTTACGCCATAAGCATCGTAATCCATTCGATTAGGAATGAAGACACAACCTAGAGGATGGATGTGGAAGAGTATGAAAAATCCAATGATTGTGTGATCGATCTGATTCATACTCTTATTCATATGATAGAACTCTAATGTTTTCCAATGCAAGAAACGCAATTTCGATTTTGATATCTGAAATGTACGGAAATGATCAGACAAAAGGAACGGGATCATTACATTCGTACACATAATAATCGGTAAAGTTCATCGGTTATCGATTTCTTCGATTCCAAGTTGAAAGATGATGAAATATAATACTACGCATTATACAGTGAGAACCGTAAAGATGCGTCTATGATCAAAATCAAATATGGCAAGAGGAAAAGTTTAGACTTTAAAATTCGGCTCATTCAAAATTTATGAGCAAGGACAAAAGCACGATACACTGACTACTCTCGTTCCTTAACTCTTGATATTTGCATCCTACTCCACCAGTCAAAAATCAACCATTGTTTTTCTCCATTCATAACATCATAACTCATATCCAATTAAATTAAAACAGTGATTTCTTTTTCTTTTTTTCTTTCGAGTATTTTCCGACGTCATAAGGATACGGTGAAATGCTCTTTGCTTTTCTTTCTAATCACTAGAAAGTCATTTTCTTTAAAGCACGTTCTAATTTTATGGCAGTATGCCATTTAATATGGCANTCACATATAGCGTGCAAAAACAACAAACTAAAATAACTTAGCTGTGGTATAATTAAAATGAAGACAGTAACAAAAGTTAGGCGCCACTCTGTTAACTCATATGTAGGAGAGCTGTAAAAGCAGCTAATTACATATAATGAATCACATGGATAATTAATGACGAACTTTTACATGTCTGATTTTCAGTTACTATTATGCTTTTATCCGATGATCAGTCGCAAAGGAAATTTCAGTTTTACTTTGAGAAAGAAGTTTTGATAATTTTCATTTTGTTTTATATTCGGCCCATTTCGGCCCATGGGCCGGGCCGGGCTTGGCCCAGCCCATTGAGACCTCTGTAATGAATATAGTGAGTTTTAAAAAAATTTATATTTCGAAATTTATCAGAATTAATACAAGCTTGATTTATTTTTCTGAAAGAAGATCGACCATGCCTTTTTGAAAGATTGCCGAAAATGAGAACGCCGAACTTCTTACAGAAACATTTAATACATACCGAAACCATATAAGACCATTTAAAATTGTTATATGTTTTATTACATTTTTCACATCTAAATGTTCCATTATTTTCATCAACAACTTTTTTTCCACATCTTTCTTCAGGACACATCTATGAATTAAAAATAAAATCTTATTGTTCATTTCAATATTTTCTATTTACCATATAAACAGCTGTTTCTTTTTTAATGAATGTTATGACAGCTTTTACATTTATATAATCAGGTTTATCACTTAAACCAAGACCTTCAGTAGCAATTTGAGAAAATGTTTTAAATGGTGCTTGTTGATTTCCTATTTCAGCTCCTTTTGATAAATCAGGTAAATCTATTGATTTTCCTTCTTTATCGAACCAATTACGAAGTTCTATTGTACGTGGTGTTTCAATTGGATCTAGACAAATTAATGTTGAACTCAATGTTGATAAAGTTCGACCATTAAAATCGCCAATACGTATTCCTTTAAAAGCAAGAACAGGATTTGATGAACCGTCAAAATCTTCGGCCTAGAGATAACAAAAAAAAAAAATGAATGTCAAAAAACTTATTTTTTTATTTCAATAAATCTACTTGTTGTCCCCATAATGTTGCTGTTATTGATGCATTTTCATCAACCAAAAGTAATTCACGTTTATTAAATTCTTTTTGTGATGTTTTACTAACAATTGTATCTATATTTGACGAACTTTTAACAACACCAATAACATCTAGAAAAATATCAATATTTCATTTTTTCTTTCTATGATTATTTTCTTATTTTACCACAAACACTATTTGCTTGTCGATTAGCTATATCACTAATTGGAATAAAATTAAATTGTACTTGAGGAATACATTGTCCTTCATCAGCATCACATTGTTCAATACATGTATCATAATTAAATGTCATTTCATAATCATTATTTAATGAATTGAATTGACGATTAGCTGGCTTAAGTGATGCTCGAGCAATATAATAAATCTTTAAAAAGAAAGAAATTTTTTTTTAAATATATTTAATTAATAAGATTTTCTTTTGTCGAAGTATATACTTTGCCAACTTCAACTAATGAATGAAATTTATCACATTCAGTATTAAATGCTGCTGCACGAATTTCACCGGATTGATCAACAAGATCACAACTGAAGAATTTTCCTGGACCACGTGCATTTTGATAATTTCGTATTTGACTTTTATTACTAACACGAGCTTTTATTGTCCATCTAAAGATTTTTATTTTTTTTTATCTTAATAAAAAAAAATATTCAAAACAAACTTGTTCATATATGGATTGAGTGTATCAATATTAACAATTCGTTCTTTATCAATAGAATTGCCTCCTTTTGAAGACGCCCGATTATTATCACCATTGAAGTGTTTAGTATTATTTCGATCGTCTAATGTTGGCAATGCTTTAGAATCTTGTCGAATAACATTTGTAGCTGGAGGTACTAAAAAAAGAACCTAAATAAATATGAACAACAACAAAAAAAAAAGGAAAACTGAAGAACTTCGCAATTTCTCAACAAACGAGGAATGTTTTCAAACGACCAGTAGCTTTTGAATTCGAACTCTATGCATCAGCTAGATTTTAGATATATATATATATTGTATATACCAACAAATTGAATGACAGTATTTCGGCCCGAGATTTCGCTTACAGATAGATCTGTTTGTCAGTAGAATGCCTCAAAATAATGTTTCCATCTCGAGATATTTAAGCTCCAGAAGTTACTCATATTCGATTAGGACATTCTACTCACAAATAGATCTTTCTATGGGCAAAATCTCAGATCAAAATAGCATCCTTTGATTTGTTAGTACATACCATTTCAGAGTCTAGAAGTCTAGTAAAATGTCTATAACTCTGGATAGAAAGTCTAAATGGACGTATCCTATTGAACTTTTTCACATCTCTCTGAATTCTACTTTATGCATAGAGTTCGAGTTCAAAAGCCATTACTCAATCAAGGTGAAATAAAATAAAAGCTTGTATTATTTCTTCCTGCTCAAACTACGATTACTTGTCTTTCAATCTTTCTGTAATTATCAATAGCAGTTATTTTTCATACCTGCACTTGTTGATGTTTGATTATTATCTGTTGCTTCTAAATTATATTCAATTAAAGATACCTTAACAGAAATTTCCAAAAAACTTTACCTGTACGATTTGCATTACCACCACTACTAATAATATCAGTTAATGGTAATGCGACTGGATCACCAATTCGTTCACTATCACTTTGAAGTACTTCAAGTTCGTAAAGCATCAGCATCACTCTATAAAATAAGATTTAATTCTTACAAATAATTTTCTTTTTTTGATTTAAAATTATTCTTTACCGTCCACTTTGTTTATCAATTGCATTAACCATAACACGATCAATACGAACAATGGCATTTTCTTTTAAAGAATTCGTTTCAATTAATATATTCATTTGTGTACTAAGCATACATGCTAAATATATTCATAATTATTTGTTTATATGAATTCAAATATATATATATATATATGAAATTTCTTACATGAAAATGTACTTTTACCATCTGATAACATAAGACGATAACGTTTAGCAGCTGTTGATGGATCATCAGCCTTGCTATCGATTGTTTTAATACCCTTAAAGAAAAAAACTCAACAATTGTTGTATTCATTTTTTCAAGCAAACACATACGACGACTTGTAATATGGCTTTTTCTGAAGTATTTCCACGTAAATATCTCTGAAGAGAAAAATTTTATGAATTAAACATTTTAAACAAAGTGTAAATAAAATTTTACCAAAAGAGCACCAGTTGTAAGTCGTTGGTTTGACATATTAAATTAATCTGGAATAAATACATCATGCATTATTATTATTATTACAACGAAAAATTTTTAAAATTATTTAAAACAAAAACAAAACAAAAAAAAGACTAAAATCCATTATGAATATTTTCAATTAAACGACGACCAAATTCACTAAAATCAATGTCACTGATTGACATACATGAAATTTTAACCGTAGTAATATTCTTAAGAGAAAAAAGAAAATTATAAATCATCATAACAATTGGCACATAATGAATGATCGATTTTTTATTTTCTTTCTTTTTATCAATTTTCCAACTAGACCAAATTCTCTACGAACAAAATCATTTCTTTGGTAAACAATCAATCAATTCACTTTTTTATTTCTTCATTAGAATGTGTTAATGCTGTAAGTCGATAGAAAGCAGACGAACAAAAGATCATAGACCAAAAGGTTAATTATGCAACAAGAGTTATGTTGGGGTTAGATGCATCTTAAGATTGTATGATCTCTTCAATTATACTTAAACCTGGTAATACATTATCATATGAAAATTATAATGAATTTGTTCTCCTACATACGCAATCTGAAGATTAACGGCCTTTAGGCGATGGATTTCATCTACCAACAAGACAAAGTTATACTATATATACATCAGAAATCATTGCTCTAGTCGAAGAGTATGATCCATATATAGTGAAATCGGACAGGTTAACGAGATCATATTTTCCCTTAAATAGAGAGTCAATATTACGACCTAGAGCAAATAAGCACGATCGCAAACTGTATGAAATGGCAAATAAAAATGATGGTTTATTGTGATTCGTAATGATTGACTCTCTATTTAAGGAAAAATATGATCTCGTTAACCTGTCCGATTTCACTATATATGGATCATACTCTTCGACTAGAGCAATGATTTCTGATGTATATATAGTATAACTTTGTCTTGTTGGTAGATGAAATCCNGAGCACTGGTCCGGTTAACCAGCTATCATGTCTTGGGTTCGATTCCCGAACGAAGCATATCATTTTGTTTTTCTGAATGAAAAATTCAAACATCGAAAGATAAAAGGAAGAAAAAGTATATCATATAAAACATGTATAACTCCTTTCTAATATCTAATCCTTTTATGCTATAATCATAAAATTTATCGCTAGAACAACCATATTTAAACCGTATAATTTTGAGTTTGATATTACGAAATGTTTGCTTATATGTTGATAGGTTTTTATTTCATAAAAAAGTACTTTTAATCATTATACGAACCAAAATATTCATCTAACTTGTTTGCGATATTATTCATTTTATTCTCCATCCAAAATACAAAATAAATACTGTGTTCTAACACATTTCTGAATAGTTTGTTTGAATGCGTGCCAAATAAATATCTTAAACGCCTAGATACTAATGTGCTTCTCTTAGGAACATGAACAAACAGCGTAGTAAGATTTTCTTTCAATCTGTTGCAAATACAAAAAGATGCATCTAGAAGCGTGAAAATAAAAGACGATACGTTTAAGCGCTGAAATAGTGTTTTTTCGAAAAATCTGCCGTTAAGATGTTGTTTTTTTACAACTTTCTTTTCACGAGACTGTCGCCGAAGTTTTTTGTTGACAAATCGTAAGGTAGCTTTTTATTTGTTTTCTTCCAAAATAGAATTGCGGCAAGCAGCAAGAAAGGACATTGAAGGAACATTTTTATCTCAAGAGATATAGAATGATCTTTCAATGTACACAGATCGAGATTAAATCTCTTGTCATATTCATGCTCCAGTTTCCCTGTTCCATCTTATTTATGACTGTTGTGTTCTTTTCCCAATATTTTCCTCGTTTGTATACGTTTGATTAATTTCAGCAGGGTTCAATTTTTGCATTGATCTGAGTTAAATGAAGATATTAGTTCTTTCTTGAAAATGACTTGAAGATATAAAATGATAGACCGAAGATACATTAATAGACCATGTCTTTACAAATTCTTCTGTTGTTGACAACAATTTCTTTCTAGATTTCATTATTTTTTTCTTTTATGGAATTATGTATTTTTGTATTGATTTGTAGATCTTTTTCACGAATGAAACAATTAATGGAGATCAATGGCAAGATTTTCATACCAGGAATTATTAGTTTTGTTCTTCTGTTAGCTGGTATCATAACATTGAGCATTTTATATGGCAAAGAACGGCGAGAGATGAAACAAATTCATAAAGGTACTCAGAGGATAGTAGAAAATCGTACTAGCTACGTTAGCTTTTATCTAAAAAAATTCATTTTCTTCTCATTCAACTGATTCAACAACACCATGCAAGTAACAAACCCCAATAGAACATTTGAAAGACAGCAAAAGAACAACGAAGTGTTTTGTCAATAAATGTTGTTGTAAAGAGGATGCATGTACATTGGTTACTCCATCAAAATAAAATCGATGCAGAATTGGATGTATAATAGCAAAAATTTATTTTAGATTATTTTTTTGAGCTTGTCATGAACTTTTTTTTTCCTTTAACGAACGACCGTCTCGATTACCAAAAATAGATAACTATGACTGAATAGAAGATCCAAAGTTTGTCGACTGCTCATAATGATACGAGAACTGTGTTATATATGTATTTCATAGAAAATGACTTGAAATTTATAGAACGCTAGACACTACAAATTTTAAAAGGATATTTTCCACTATAATAAAATGAAACATAAATTATAATGACATTCAAGCTTAACGATAGATCAGAGAACAACGAATTTCGAGATGCTTTTGATGTAATATCTATTTAAAATGAATAAGCAACATAAGATGGGTCCAAATTTTGTAAAAAAATCGTCAGAACTAACTATACGTAATAACGAAAAAAAATTCTACGAAGTTTACTATGGAAACTGACGGAGCTTGAAATAAAATAAACTACTCTTTGTATATTCCGCTCAATTTCATACGTATATAGCTTTTGCCACATACAACTTAATCTCCAATCGACATCTAAATTTCTGACGAAAGTTAGAATGTAAGACCAACATTTTTAGCTGCAAGACCTCACATATTTCTTAATGTGTTGGTTGGGAAAATCTGCGCTGGTAGATTATTAATTCACAGCTTCTGCTATCATCTTCACCATGGTTGTTTTTCCTATGCATCTTGTAAACTCTTGTGTCCCTCCAAGCTACTTAATTTGCATGAAATGAATATTTAGTTATTAGAAGTATTTTTCTTTGATTTCTTCCTAAGTAAAGGTACATGGACATCAATCATAAATCCAATAACATACTCTCAATCAGCAGTAGAAAGATTACTTAGCGAAGGTGGCTATGTTGTAATAAGTGCGGGACGCAATAATAAGATGCCCAGTGATCGTAATTTGAGTGACGATACTATTCAAGAACGAACCATTAATTTGACCATTGAGTTCACCAATTTATATGCTTATTCATCTATGCTGGGTGTCTATAATGGCGACAATGAAACCAGTTTCTTCGTTGTTCTACACAATGTTTCACCGAATGCCGAACGTAGTGCATTTATTCAATTGAGTCACAAATATAATCAAGAGGCTATCATTTATGTTAAAAGAGCTACTCCAACAATACAACAGTTCATCTATACAACAGGTGAATTCAGTGGAAAATATGTCGAAGGACAAGGATACGAGGTACTTATTACAAATGCAACGAATGATTATAGTGAATTAACAGTGTGTCCAAATAACATATTTAAATTCACCCTAAATTTTAATTTTGGAATGATGGTCATGGGGGAAAATCGAATAAAAACACGACAACTAATTGATCATCATACCAATTATATATCAGTCAATCAACAGAAACGAAACTTTTGAACATGTTCTCCAGTGATCAATATGAACTAATTTCTTTTTTATCATGAATAGCTGACTTGAATGCCCCAAATAAAAAACAAACAGACGAGTTTTGGATATGAATTAGATCGCTATCGATCGCAGATTATATCGGATATAATGAGATTTTCGAGCAATTCAATAACCTCTACTATTCGATGATAAATTGCTGGATACAGTCAATTAATAGGTTTCTATTCTTTATCTTTGATAGATACAAAACACTTACTAACGACGGACGGTTTCCATGTTAAGGAAAAATTTTGAGCTGATATTTTTATCAGAACACAATCTCAACAGTCCTAGATAAACATTGAAATATTTCGAGTTCATCGGTCTTTGCTCAGTAAATACTGCATTTTTAAGTACCGGAGATAACATTAGACTTTATGAGAACTTAATTCGATCAACTCTGCTATCGAGGGTGTGAATGTAGGTTGCTGTCTCTTCTCCACATCTACACCTAAATTTATATTGTCATCTCAGACATATCAGCAAACTGTTAAGACCTTCTCTCGTTCATTTCATTGCATGGCTTAAAAACCCATGAAAAGATAATGAAAAGACGAAGAAATATGCCTCTTCTGAAGAAGATTTTCATGCAACATTGATTTACTTTTTCCTGAATCCAATACATGTTGGTCTCGACACAAGGGGATCGAACAACATTGCTGTGAGATTCTTTGAAAGAAAAACACTTTTCTTATTAAAATCTTGAAAATTGGGACTTAGAGCCATCTGTTCCGCTGTATATTGCTGTACTAAAGCCAAGATCGACCTAAAACATGATTCCAATGGCAAGACGTTGTTCTCGTACAAATTGGGGATCATTTTCATTAGGTCATATTGGTTCGCTCAAGTGTGATTACGCGTACAATAGGGCGAAACATATAATTACTTTTGGCCCCAGAGACTTCATTATGTGAGTTCCGTAAATTTTTTTGTTTTGTCACAAAATAGGAATAGTTGAAAAATAATTTTCTGCGCAGTTTTGCACAATCGATACAATGAAACTATAGACAAAATGATGAAATTTTCAAAATAATCTTTTGAATTCTTCTGAGACTTCTGTGTGCATGTGTTCTCTCTCTCTTTCTGACAGCAATGAATAACAGTTCTTTTGGCAACAAATTTTGAACCCGAGTAAATGATTGATTGTAGGTAATTCGAAACCGATGTGAAACTTATTTAATGTTTTATCAACACCAAATTCGTTGTATAATTCTATATCGACTACATCAAATAAAAATGGAATTTAAAATGTGTCCGATAAACTGTTCTTATGTGTTCCAGTTCGTTAGCCACAGACAAATGATCAGTTCTGCAGTGTAATTGAACATGGTTGAATTACAGCACATTTTTTATCCAGACATATTGCTTGAGCGCAAAATTGACCCTTGTTTATCACACATGTTTCCCTCAAGTGGTTAGTTGTGCACTGGTTGGATTTGTTACATGTTTCACCTAATTGAAGAGAGCACGGATCAATGTCATCACAATGTCCATCGATGCATATTGACATCATAGATACCGGTCCATTTCCTTGAAGGCATAATGCATAGATTTTGTTTGACACTTGACATTGAGAATTCTTAGTACAGATAGCGGAGACTGCATTTGAAGCAGAGCTGTTCAAGAGCAGAAGAAGAACAAGTAGATCTAAAGACATGGTATGCATTTTTATTGTTGCATATTGTAACGACAAACCAAATTGAGTAGCTAACCACCACTCTCATCAATGATGTTTATTTGCTACTTCATATGTCCGGAATGTGACTACTTCACATACAACACACGCTTATATAGGGGAGAGAAAAGAGAGAGAGATGAACCCAGAAAAGAACAATAGAGAGAGGAAAAGAGGATCAGTGGAGTGTGATATCAATATCGGCATAATTATAGAGACGGAATCGATTTGATGACTCTTATATTAATCGAAGCGTTCTACGATTGTGCTTTGATTCTACTTTTTCTTCAGTGGGAAGAATATATTTAGAAGTGTGGCACAGCTTGTCATTCATACATAAAGCATTTTATGATGTACAAAATGACACAACGATACAGAACGAATAAAATGAGAAAAATGGTATATGCTGATAGACAATAATTTGCTATTAAGCAAAACGAAGAAATGAATGCATGAATGGCAAATGTTAATGCCAAAAAAGATGCAAACAAAGGACTGATATTTTCAATTTAAAAAAAACTGTCTATTTCTGTTTACACATCAGCTGCATGTCAATAATGATGAGTAGAGAAAACAATCAGGTAGGCGTAATTCCAACCGTCAAAACACGTCGATTATGTGCCTCTGTTCTGTAATCGACAACGCAGTCAGACAAACAAAGAAAAAACACGCGTAAAAACGTATCGAAATTTTAACAAAACTAATGTGATACAAATATACGCTTTTTTCGATTGCATTTTCGTTCAAGATGTTTTAGACATTTTTAGGTGTTCGGCTTTTGAATCGAGAGTATCTCTAGAGAGAACTATCATATTCCAAAGATCTGGTTTACTTGAGCGACTGTTTTAGTTGTTTAAATCTTGTAACCATTTTGTAACAATAATTCGTTACTTTAATCTTGACGTTTAGAAATCCATATCAAGTTTTGAATTCCTTTTAATTTGAACTTTGGTATAAAGTCTAATAGACTGAAATTAACGAAAAGTCATTGTTATAAGGTGAAAACTCGATCCAAATAACTAAGAATTCATCTAGACTATCATCCACATTTATTGTGCTCAATGGGCATTATTTTTTAAGGAAGTGCTCAAGTACGTATATTGTTGATTATACACAGTTACTATGCTTTTTTAATGTCCAGTGTAGAATATCACTTCCAATCAGTTGTTGAAAATATACCAGGGACTTGAAAAATGAATGAATCGTTTTAAAATATTGAAACGGAGAATATTTTTTATGTATTTCAAATTCATTGATTAAAATGGACATTTGGATAAATTTAGTTCCATAACTTCGATTAACACTAAGATTCTTTGCATGCTCTTTAGTAAAATATTCTTTTTAGTCGATGAAGAGACCTGCGGCAGCTCTCAGTTTAATGAACTGATTCTTTTTCAGGAACTATGTTTTTGAATACTTCTTTTTTTTGAACTGAATCTAATGATTAGTTCATTTTTTATAAGAACTCAGTCCTTCTATTCTAGCATTAAGTTTATATTTTCTTCATTTCAGCATATTTACGCATTTCGCAAGCATGATCCAGAATGAAGCAATAATAAATCTAATGAGACGGCTAAAATGAGATGTTTGGTGGTGCCATTTCATTCAAAAATAACTTCTATATAGATCAGTTCCGATCAAAAGAACTGTTGGAGCAGTTCCCAAGATCGAAACTGATATGGAACTATAGTAGGCTTATCAATGAATTTGAAATAACTCAAAATTAATGTTCTTTTCATCATCTGACATGCCATTTTTTTCCATGATTCTGATATAGAATTCATAAAAGTCATGAAGTTTATTTTCATTTTTCAAGTTCCTGGATTAATTAAAACATATTTGATTAATTTACATTTATATCTTGCTGATCCATAATGCAGTCTGAATCTAAATCATGAAAATAATAATAGACACAAAAATTTCATCGTTCTAATGGTACTGCATCTTTCTACCCATGGAAGAAATGTAACTGTAAGGAATTCTCTTGTTTGTCTAAAACCATTTCTCGGGGAAACTTAAAAGTAGTTGAAGAAATCATTGGCAAACAAAACATAACAAATCAAATAATATTCTTGCTTTCATGCAGAATACTTATTAATATTAAAACATCTGATGTAGTTTGAAGATCTGCATCAATTACAGAATTAAATTGATTTTATCAGAAATTTTCTGCCTGGAATCGACTTGTAACAGAAACAACTGAAATTAAGAAGTTTTTTTTTCTTACTCGCACATAGTTTTTGTCGAATATATAGCGTAGTTACTCTATGCATTCTGGCTTCGTGTCAGATATCAATCGATGACTGATTCGTTGATTTGTATTCCTATTGTCACTCTATGACAGTCAGTCACTTTGTCACGCTAATATGTTTGTGTTTCTGTTTTCATCGTCATCTCGCCCTTCGTCCTGCTATATGATACTTTTTCTTCTGTTGTATGTTTCGAAAGCGTCTACGGATGTAACGAATGAAACACGTAGTCAGAAAAAAAGGATATTCTTATCATGAGTATGAACATACCATACTGAATATAAAGCGTCAATATCTATATGATTGGAGAGAACAGACGGACCAACAGTATAATGCGGTCGTCAAATCTCATACCACTAAGTCATGCCATAGCCGCTTGATTGAAGGCTATAGATATGCAGGAAAATAAATATGATAGGGCAACAATCAAAGAAGCAAGTCAATATTGCTCGAATAATATATATGTATGTCACGTTTCGACCAAAAAACTTTTTTTCATGATATAACAAATGCATTTTCGCATCGGTCATGGCCTCCATGTCTATTCAATTGAGTTGAACTTACACGTAACAGGTGTGGGTTATGAAGAAAACATACGAAAACACATTTTTTCATTGAAAATATTGTGAATTTAAACGGTACAATTTATTTGATTCCATATAAAAGATGTTAATCTCAACGACAAGTTCCACAAGATAAGAAACACATAATAAATAAATTTCTTTTAATTCGCTATTTGACTTCAATAAAAAGCATATCTCAGTGCAAATATCGTTTGATATTGTTATCCTATCGACCTGTACTTAGCATTAAGAAGACGAATTTATCAAATTATAGCTACACCATAAATAGAAAGAGAGCATTTGCTAGGCATCATACGACAAAAATATTGACCGAATATTTCAACGAAGTGCGAACACAACGGTTATTGTTTTCGATCGTCCATGTATGTACTTTTGTGAAAGAGAGAAATAGTAGTTATATGATCAGAAAAAGTATGTCGGGCAATCTGACAACGTTACCTGCAGAATTAATTCATAAAACTCTAGATAATGTTCCATCACTTCATATTCTCTCATCTGTACATTTCGCCAACAAACGCCTTTGTTGGGTTTTCCCGGCCTATTCTCGCTTTCAACTGAATTTCAGTTGTGTGGAAACATCGATGAGCAAGAGTCAGTTTGACTCTATCTATGCTCAACTACTTTATTCGACGTCTCAAATTACATCTTTGACACTTTTCGTTGAGAACGATGTGATGACATCTGTTAAAAATGCTCTTTTCTTCTCACGATTCAGCATCATTGATAAAACCTTTCCGAATCTTCGTTCACTAACTTTGACACATATAGAGTATGACACATGATGCTTATTCAAAACTCAACTTCCACCATTCATCATGACACCCTCGATTTATTTAGCCTATTCTGATATACTAGCATGTTTATCGCTGACATCTGCTAGTTTGAGCAAATTACTTTTTCTTTCGTCGTAGCTCCAACGTCTCTCCGTCAAAATGACTGGCTTTTTAGGTGGCAATGTGAAAATTCGTTCTCCAAATTCAACAATATTATCTTCTGTTTAATATTTTCATTCAGAACTCGTAACCATTGATTTATTGAGTCTTATTGTCGTTGCGCCTATGCTTCGCACTCTAGAAGGTAGGCTTCAGACTCCCGACTTAAAACTAGGTAGATTTCATCCTCACCCATTACATGTGAAACAACTGCAGGTCGAACTATGCACTATCACTTGGACAGAGATGGCAACTTTACTCTGTTCATTTCCACAACTCGCCTATTTGATAGTTATTGCTGACAATGTGGATAATGATATGGCGGATGGTTTTGTCTGGGCACGATCAGTACAAGTGGTTTGCTACTTACGATCGAAGATTCAATACTGATGGTTCTTCAATGCTCTGTTCAAATTCCTCTTATCTTATCGTTTATCCATCGCATGAAATAATTGGAACGCTAGTATCAGAATCAACCACATTAGAGCCAACATCACTTCTCTATGTTCATCGTTTGATAATTAATGATCAATATTTGCAATATTCACTCTTGCAGCGGTACACCCATATAAAAGAATTGTATTTGCCACAAGTTACTACTCCGTTTCTCACAACGTTCAGAGATCGTGTAGCCTGTCTTGATACATCGCAAATTATGACATGTATTATTGGTCCTGAGTGAAGTAGAAATTCGTCTCACAAACACATCAAATTTTTACATACTTTGTCTCGTTTTTGTCGGTTGCAAGTCTCTGGTGTTAATCTCAACTACCGTTTTCTTCACCAATGGTCTCATATAACTGATTTAAAGATTGAAAATGACTTCCACAGTAAGCTTCATGTGTTATGCTCAACCGATATCGATGCACTTTGTCATCCGTTTACTCACATCGAACGACTTGACATTCACTCGTCATCTATTACTGATCTATCACAACTTGTCAACAGAATGAAGAAGACATTAACAGACATAATAATTAGACATCCACGCAAGATCAACAACGAACAACTTATAACATGTGAATGGATCAAAAGAAATACAGAACTACAAAATTTCCCCTACACATGTGATTATTGGAATTTTGTCAGGTTGTGGCTTTGATACATTTGTCACAGAGACATTTTACATATTGTTTTTTCTTTTTATTGTATCTGAGATATTCATTTAATAAGACAAGGCGAATCTTTAAATAAACAGCTTACTCATTCACAAATGATAGTATAATTTGACTTTGCACGAACGTCCTACTCGAATATTTGTGGAGCACAAATAGCAAAAGTGCACAGACGTTATAAAACTGTAACGCACTATTCTAGAGTACAAAAATTATGCTTCTTCTCTTTGGTAGGAAACCATATTTTCGACCTTATTTAGCAATTAATTAAAGTTATTCTCAAAAAAATTAGTTAAACTATTATCTTGAAATATCTCTTCAGATGCTCTTTCATAATATTAAATCCGATTTACTTCGAAAAAAAAACAGTTATAGATAAGATAGATCTCTTTGTGTTTTGTTTGAGAAAAGCTTTTTCTATGACTTGTTCTGTTCATATGAATAAGTAGACATTTTTTGTGTGGCCACTTTTGTGATCGGAGAAATAATTGCATGCAGATACAGTACAATATTCAATTCTGTCTCCGACATACATGTGAACAAATATAATAAGCATAGATTTATTTCATTTTTCTTTTTTGTTTGCTCATCATAGTTATCATGAAAAGAAAAGTCATTTTGTCACGTTTGATATTGAATTATATCGTAAAATAAATCAGCATATACTTATATTAATTCTGTTGAGATAAGGGTGTAGATGTCATAGAATAGAACCACCACATCCACATGCACACAATATTAAATTAAAACGTCATTTAGATGAAGATGTATGAAAATTAAGACGAAATTTAGATGAAATACGTTGGCGATGCGATCAACTAAAACTTGAATATACTTGTTTATATTGTGATTTGACACATGTAACAACTAAATAAGTTTTATTTTTCCTCTGTATCTTTCACTATTGCTGAGCAAATAATTATGAAATGAATTATTATTTTAATTTACATATTACATTTATATCTAAATACCTTTTCGGAAGTTCGAAAACAACAAACATTATTTAGTCAATTGATGCTACTCGAATCACATAGTATTTTATACGACAACTTGATTAGATATCGAAACTCAAATTCAATTTTTGTTGGTATTCTATTAATATATTTCGGTAGAATTTAAAGAAATAAAAGCACGGATAAAAGTAGAGACATATATACTAACTCCAGATCTTTTCTTTATTTTTTTTTCTGAGATGCGTAGTCGTTGAAGAATTCAAGAACATCATATGGTTCTTTTCTTTTTCATATTGTCATTGTTTGTAATGCAAAGAGATTAATCAAGAATTAACATAGTTGTTCGTGGTGCTCTACATGAATCAAACAATGTGAACCGATGTGATTAACTTTATTTGGGCGAGAAAATATGTCTAAAAACTATTCGATCCAGCACTTTTTCATCATAGTACACAAAATATCATAGATTCTTTTGTATTTCCTACTATTTATAGTGATTAGCTCACAAATAAATTGGAAATAACAAAAATCTGGATAATATGACAAGTGGATTCAATATGCAGATCATATCTGATGTCTAACATGTCTGATAAATATTTAATCGTTATACATTTAAATCAAAAGAGAATTTTCGTTGAAATAAACAATACTTAAATTCAAATAGATGTATGAGAAGAACCGAATGGAAGTGAATACAGTTACTTGCTGATTGTCTAGTAAATAAATACAGTGAAATAATTGATGAATTCATTAAAAAGTATTCTATTTTATTTGATGAATATTTAGAACATGTTGTTAAACGAATATAGATGAAATCAATAATTATCTTAGATTAAGGTGAATCTTTGGTTAATGTTTGTAAGGAATATGTCAGATTGTTATTCCATGCTGTTTTGATTATGTTATTAATACTTCAAAGGAATTAAATATTATTTATTTACTCTCTGCGTTATCAATAAAATCAATTCTTTTTTTTTTTTAATTTATGTAACTGTTGACTAAATACAAAAGATGACATCGATTGAGTATATTATCGATGAAGTATTTTGAAATAAATTATATGAATGAAAAAGTGAAACTTTAGTAGCTCATCGATCTGTTTCTGTTCATCGTCAACTTGTGCAGTACTTTACTTATTTTGTTGTTTTTTATGGCGAAAAGTATTTATACTGATTGTTAATTTTCCGCTTAGTTATAATATTACATTGTCAACAGAATGGTCTTTTGCTCAATGAAATATATGGAAACAATTATAGTCATTGACGATACACTACTCTTATTCCTAGTAGTCAATGATTGTAGCGAAGTTCATAAAAATATGTTCTTTTTCTTCGTTTGATAATCACTATATATCATTACTTTAGATTGAGAGATGCAAAAATAAAACTAGAAAATGTTTTTCTTTCTTGAATAGGTTATTATTATTATTATTATTAAACCATTTTATAAAATGTTTGTATAAGCATGGGTTCATAAAGGTATAGATAAATATTAATGAAACCATAGTTATTGTTAGTGATCAATCAAATATACGAATCAATTTTAATTTTTGAAACATTTCTTGATAAATAAGTTGGCATTTTTTTATGAGATGAAAAAGAATAATTTTTCTAACTTTCTTTTTTAACACTAATTATATTAGTTTGGAACGATTTTTCCATACAACACAATGTAACTTTTTATTGATATCTGTATTGTATGTTGAGAAATAAACGATATTCAATATTTAACTTTTATTAAGTCAAATTGGATAAAATGTAGCTGGAATGATGAACTTCAGGAATGATCTTTTTCAAGCGAAAAGCTATTTTTAATTGTGATAATTTCATTGTTTAATATCCTTGGTAAAATCTAAGAAACGGCGTTTGTCATTTTTGTAATATCAATGATAGACAGGGAAACAGATATTCACGTGGCCAATCACAGAAATCTCCAACTTTTTAATTATAAATTAAATGTTGTCTCCTCCATCCACACATTTCAGTTTTTAGAATATGAATTAATAAAACACATGGAATTATTCCTGAACAATTTTTAGTTATGAAAACGAAAATTTGTTTTTCTATTAATTGTTCTTCAAATGATATTGTATTTGCTTTTGAAAAGATAGCCGAGAAGCTAAGCCTAATGAAAACTTGATTTCTTTAGGAAGAAATATCATAGAGTAAGTTCGGTTCAAGTTCTCAACACCTTTTTTGTATCTAAAATGCTTGTTCAAACCTAAATAAAATCTTAATGAAACATTGAAATCTTTCATCTTAAATTATTTTAAATGAGTAAATTTTAGCAATCTCGAATACACTAGAAACAATTCCTGAAAATTATAAGTGACGAAAAGAAACAGCTTTGATTTGTTTAAATCAGTAGTTGTTCAGACTTCATCAAACATGCACTAACTTATTTATTAACACATAGAATTCATAATGCTCAATTTTTAAGTCAAGAGTAAAAAAGAGAAAATGGTCGGATCATTCATGTTAGAAAAAGCTTTCGAAGAACAATGATTTCTTTTTTTGTCGATATTTGCTGTTGAATTTTTTTGTATACTGGCATAATAAATTTCTGATGTCTTTTCTATGCTTTTGATTCATGATGCTAAGAGTTTTACTGTTGGCGTGGGCATTATTGGTTTGATGGACTTCTCTTAGCCTATTTCCAGACCCATATCCTACTCAACACACTCTTTTGGATCTATACTTCGCATCTAATTAGAAAAAAATTGTCACACATTTATCTTGCTAGAATCTGATTTGCTTGTGGTTCAGGGTGAGCGTAGTTCTTCTCTTCACCACATTCACACTCTTAAAATCTCGATCTAATTTTTTTACTAAGATACAGCTACATTTGTGAAAAATATTCCCAGTGGATTACACTTCTTACCATCTGATCTATCTCAGAAATCACATATTCAGAATCTTGCCGGAAGAGCTTTGCTCCTAACTTGAAGTAGGTGATTTTAAAAACGTATTTCTTCAAAGAAGATAACTTGAATCGATTCTTGCATCAGACTTAAATAAATGGTACTACATAGGTAGTCGATGATTTATCGAAAAAATGAATATTATAGACTTCTCTAATCTCTAAACAAGAAAATTGCACACAACAGAACCAGAATGTTATTGTCTATCTCATTGCATCAATAACATTAAAACAATAGTACATATAGCACTGGAGAAAAATATCTCTTATCATTACTTCTCGACTATCTTTGGGTAGTGCTTAATTACCTTGTGACCGAATGTCTTACAGCACCATATAATTTGCCAAATAGTTGTGGTTATGATGTAAGACAAAATGTGTCCGTTTAGAGTATATATTCGCATAGTTATATGTTAGTCATGCAATTTGGGTAAATCTAATAAACTTAATGTTCATATCGTATCTCAGACAGCCGACGATGTTGGTTGACTAAACACAGTCGATTAGTATTATACTATGGATGTCAGTAATGATTTAGTTAACATGATAACAATGAATAATTTGATGAATTGATAATTTAGCGCGTGGTGAAATCTGCAATCGAGGTGTTCAATACACTCTCGACTCAGTTGTGCAGGTATTAGTTGACAATCCTGATCGTCGGTTTATCTATGTCGACATGGCTTTCCTTTGGCGTTGGTGGCATGAAAAATCGGACGACATGCGTAATACTATCAGGTAACACGTCAATAAAGGTTCGTATCAATCGAATTTGCGTCAGCCTACAATCGCTTTTGCAGAATTGAAGAGTATGTTCAAGAGAAGAAAACTATTCACTACGCATGAACAGTCATTCACTTATCAATATGCAATCGTTTATGGTTTTGCTTTATTGTAATCATGTATATAAGTCTGTATATAATCGTTTGGATTTTATTTTCGGTAGTTGGTCTATGAACGATGGGGCAACAACACACTACAATTCGATTATTAATCAACATAGCTGAGGCGCCAAATTCTTGCGTGATACATTCAGCGAGCGTGCTCGACCAAAAATTGGCTAGCAAATTGATTCATTTGATCATTCACGAGAAGTTACTTCACTTTTTGCACAGCTTGCATCTGTTCGAAGAACTTAAGTTCTATATAGATATCGTTTATCGGTATATGGACTTTGATGGTCTCTTCTTTGGGCATATTGACCATAAAGATCGGATACCTCAGAGTTTGGAAAAGAGCTTGGAAATGATTTGGAAAGGAAGCATCAACTTAGGTTAGTGTCTTGTTGAGTATTTCAATCCAATCGGATTTCTTCTTGGAAATGACAATCTATGCTAAATTCTTATCTGAATCTTGAAAGTTTTACATACACATGTTTGTAGGTCGTCATAGTTGACTCTTCACGAGTGTACTCCCATATGGATATAGTGGGCCGATTTCGTTTTGTTTTGATATCCTGTGTGCAGATTAATCGATTATGGTGTGTCAGTATTTATCAACTCCCTTGTTTCTCTGTGAATTGAATGATTCTAGGATGATAAACGTTTAAATGACTACAATGTGCCGGAACGTGTGACAACATTCATTATAGTGGCACACATTCAAGTTTGCTCAAAAAACTATTCTTGCAAGACAACGCTCTCAAAAATTTTGTTTTTATCTATTGTAGGCTCACATCTATGCAACCAATCATGTTATCATGACGATGGGCAATGATTTTGAAGATCAAAATGCCAATGAGAAATTCAAAAATTGAGATAAATTAATCCATTATGTTAGCACAGAGATATGTCATTTTCACATGTTTGATTGACTTCACTCGTGATCATATCATTAGCAAGAAAATGGTAGCAATTCCAACATCTTTTATTTCACACCATCATGCTATTTATATGCCTTGAATAAAGTTAAAAAGGATTGGACATCGAAAGCCGATGATTTCTTTCTATATGCTAGTATTTCATTTGCATACTAGATCGACTGTTTTACTTCCAGGCCAGTGTTAAAACGTTATGCAAATAATATTCTTGAAATAATCCGTCAATTTAATGGATTTTCACAGAAGAATCTACGAAGTAGTATTTTTTATTTGAGTAAGAAAAACATACATTCGATTGATTGATCGATCGATCGACAACCGTACTATACAGGTGAAACAATAAGTCTTATCCAACATTATGATGCAGTTAGTGGGACAGAGAAACAACATGTAACCAATGATTATGCTCAACAATTGTCCGATGGTTTCGACCAAACATTGGTATTTCTTATGACAAACACTAGATTCTATGATATGAGAATTCTTTAGGAAGTGATTAATGATGCCTATTCGAAAGTATTGCTCAAACAAGGTCAAACATCATCGATTGTCTGTTAATTTCTTTGCCCATACTCGAACATTAGTAAATGACAGCCATTTGAGGGACAAGATCAAGTACATGAAACTGTCGCACCTAACTCGTATAAATAATCAACTAAAAGAAATCATTATCGATTATCATCTGATTTTTGGGATCATTTGTTTTTCAGATGATACATGAGAGACTGTCTCAATTCTCTTTCTACTTCACATTGACACTCTGGAATCGAACCATGCGCCAAGTACCACTTCATCGTCGTGCACTTGTCACTTGAGAATATATAATTCGTGATCCGATAGAAAATCTTGTTTCGTTGGATTCCATTGATAAATAGAAAGGATTGAGGATTTAACAGAACTGATGGATTAGATGTCAGTAATAAGAAAACTTGACTTTGGCTGTTTCACTGTGAACTTATTGAGATATTTGGTTTACTTATAATAGCTGATGCCAAGAAAATAGAGCACAACAAAGTGATAACAACGCAAAAATCAAGCATGTGTTCTTCAGAAGTAAGTAAGATATGATGTTCACATGCGAATAACGACAGACTGTTCATTATTTCTAGCATATATGCGTGGAATTCAATACTCAAGGTGGTTTGAAACACATTATCAATTTAGATAAAGATTAAATTATATCGTTTACTCATTAGAACTTCTACTGGTATGCAATTCAATGCTATTTCTTAATGAATTCGATTAAAATAAGAAAATTAAAAATAATTTGCTTATGAACTTGATCAAAACTTATTCAAGATTATCAAGATTTTCTTACACTCTTTGTTTAAGGTTTTTTCAGCAGTTCTACTACTCCAAAATTGCCAGCATCAGGTGCTTACACCTTTCGACCGTTGTNAAATTATATCGTTTACTCATTAGAACTTCTACTGGTATGCAATTCAATGCTATTTCTTAATGAATTCGATTAAAATAAGAAAATTAAAAATAATTTGCTTATGAACTTGATCAAAACTTATTCAAGATTATCAAGATTTTCTTACACTCTTTGTTTAAGGTTTTTTCAGCAGTTCTACTACTCCAAAATTGCCAGCATCAGGTGCTTACGCCTTTCGACCGTTGTTTTCGAAGGCCATACCTGTGAGTCTTTCGCGTGGCATGTGAATAATTCTGCTCAATAAATTTGCTTGACGATTAATTTGTTCCTAAAAACAACGATAGAAATTGTACGAAAACAGATATCATACAAAAAGAATCGTTTATTTTCAATGATTGGATTAACCAAGAGATCAATCTCTATCGTAGAACATCAGCAATTAAACTCGAATGAACAATTGAATCGATTTCAATCGATGCTAATGCAGGCAAAGAGATTATTATTCGTTATAATACCAACATTGATAGTGCATCGAAATATTATACTGATGCTAATGGACGTGAGGTCCTGGAACATATTCGTGATCATCGACCAACATGGCATTATTTCATTGATGAACGAATTAGTGGTAATTATTATCCGATTAACAGTCGCATTTGGATCCGAGATCGCGACCGCCAATTGATTATCCTTTCCGATAAGATAATTTTTGTTTTTACATGAAGTTTTTTCATTACTGGGAATAATTCTGTTGCCAATGTTCTATAGATCGACCCGAAGGTATTGGAAGTATGTATGATGGTTCAATTGAAATATGGTTCATCGTCGAATACTGCACAATGATTCAATGTGTGTTGGGGAAGCTTTAAATGAAACTGTCCATGGCAAAGGCCTTGTTGTTTCCGGTAAGCGTATCCTTCTTGTCGAATGACCAGCAGATAGTGCTCGACTATATCGAGTCGGTACTCACCAATTGTTTATGCAGCCTCTGGCGACCTAGTCCTTGCCGAATACATCATATTATGCTAACTATTCGAATATTATCGTTAAAGTTGGTCGGCTTTGTCGAATGCAATACCATTGAATGCACATCTATTGACATTCGATCAGTTAGATCCCAAACAGTATCTTGTGCGTGTTGAGCATTATTTTGAATTGAACGAAGATGCAATCTATTAACAGTTGATGACGATTGATCTGCAAATATTGTTTAATAATATTAGATACTATTCCTGAGATGATTGAATTAATACTGAGCGCGAATTTACCACTGTTCAATCTACATTGACTTGACTGGATGACAAAAAATAGAGAATCGTCACCTGTTGATATGTTTCATAAGTTGAGTTTCATTGAAAAATGTCTCAAATGATATACTTGATATCTCAATTGCTTTTTAGAATAAGATTCATAGAACTTGACGACGATTACTCTCAATTGGATGCAAATTCGAAGATTTCAAATTACCATCAATTAGACATTAGCTATGGAATTTTTCTTCATCAATTGACTGTCTTGAAAACTTTTAATTGATATATTTCAAAATATGTAAATCAAAATAGAGACGCATTTTCTTCGCAAACAAGGTGTGTGCTTGCAGATGAGGAGACCCACACTTCACCTACACAGTCCTTACATTTCTCCTGAACCTTTCAATCTATAGTTACGAGATTCTGAAACCTGAGAAAGTGCACTTATATGAGCAAGCGCAAACCTTACATTTCACATTTTTTTAGCCCAAAAAAATAAATCACTCGCATTACGATACATCAAAAGTAGTATAAATCAAAATAACTTATGGGTTACATAACATCGCAAATTATCGACACTATTATGAAGTACCTCAGTTCCATCACGCACAACTAGTCTTCAGGACACTTATATTGAATATAGCGTTTTTAATGCATATAATTATGTAATCAATCTTTTTAGCCCACTTAAAGCCAAATTATTACGTTTATTCTCTAAATATCAATAGCACATGAAAAAAATACTGAACACACTTCAAGCTATCAAGATGTATATTGTTTTCATGCTCAAGTAGAGTACAAGGTTCCTGGTATAAATACGCTTGCCATTGTCTAGGTAGGCTGTGTTCGGGTATAATATGGATTGACTAATACCAGAGAATTAGAACTTGATATAGTATTTGAAGACGACTCTAGATTATTTGAAACGTTCTGCGCTTGATTACTATTTGTTCCTGTCGTCAAACTTTTTGAAACGCTGGTCTCATTGTCAAATGCTTCATTTAAAATTGTTAATGTTCGACTTCTTTCCATCGCTGTCATTGTCCCTCCTCTGATCATAGATTGACGTCGTTTTGCATCTTGTTCATCACCGAGATTCGAGAGCGACCCAATACTCTCTAAACGTGTCGAATATCCACTGGCCACTGTTACCGTTGTTTGGATGGGAATGTCACGAACAGCACGAAATTCGCCACAATTATTCAAATGTTCGTTTTCCAAACGAAAATAATTCCAAATAAATCGTCGAAAAGCTTCAATGATGCCGAAAACAAAACCAATGATATCGGCGTATTCAGCCGCAGATGTATTAAAATAGATAAATATATTGATGATCCAAATGAATCGAAAGAGAATATTTTCGATGATAGCAGCATAATAGTAAGCTTTCGACGAATAGATGATTTGATCGCGTAGAAATTTATTTTTACCTGCATTCTTATCAAAAAAACCATAATCCATTTTAAGGTCCCAAATGAGTTTATAGGTTGAACCGATCAATGATGAAATAAACCATAGATAAAGAAAAGGGTTCGATGTTCGTTGCTGTTGATATTCAAGAATGGTTGCTCGCCGAACGGCGTTTGTGATGGCAACTAAAAAGCCACTAGCGTACTTGCCGGCATTGGCCAAATGAGGAAATTTTGCTTTCGTGTCACGATAACGTCGTATACACTGTGCAAAACGAAACCAAGATGGAAGTACAATGAAAACTGTTTGAAGGAAAAATTGTGACCAACCAGAACAAAACACGCCTTGTTTGTCAGTCGGTTGAATCCAATGAACATCATAAGTGTAAAAACAAATAAAATATTGAAGATCAAAAAAGATCAAGTCGAGTGATATGAGTTGATCGCCGAGCCAAAAACCTGTAAAATCTACATGATAGAATGGTGCCAAGAAAACTCGACCGATATTTTTTAAAAACCAAATTCGAGATTTATAATAGAATATTCGAATAGGATTGATTAATAAAATAATAAGAAAGATGACAAATATCAATGGTTGTGCGAAAGGTTGAGCGTCATGATAAGATGATATGATAAAGGCGGTAAAGCTGACAAACCATAGAACCAAGAGAAATGTGCCTATTTCGAGTAGTCGTTGATAGGTTAGATGATTGCGTGGATCGATTTCGAATATGAGAACATGATTGACACCCGAATGTGACCAACCATAAATGTTGATGGCGACAAAAGTTATGTGAAGAGCAATGAGAAACGAGGAGCGATAGAGATGCAATGCCGGACGCCAAGCAAGCGATTTGCCTGATTGGCTCACATGCAGAGTGTTACCAAGAATGAATACCATCGGAATGAGAAGACACAACATGCCTGGAAAGTGAAAAAAAGTGTAGTTCTACCTCTTGGATGCCTCATAAATAACGAATCTCTCAGAATTTCAATGATGACTTTTTTTTTCATTTTTGTCTTTAAGCTTTATCTGTCTAACTTTGCACCATCAAATTCTTGTCAAAACGACAAACCTTCTAAACTGAAACTACGGCTTTGTCGAACTGTTCTCATATGTGTGCGCAATCAGGCTTAAACTAAAGCAGCATTTATGCTTCTTGAAAAAATTTTGTCAATGGATATTAATTACAAAAATAGTGTATTAGTCTTTGTCTTTTCAATCGGTTTTATTTAAGTTGATGACTTTCAATCATTCTGATTTGTTTTATTCTTGATTTTTATGACTCGCAGAAAATGTCTTATGGGAAAGTTAAAATGGAGAATATTGACCTCGTAAATGTTCTGTGTTCACAAGAAAAAGATATTTTGCTGTACTGCTTGACATGAGGTTACCAACGATCGGCCAAATCCCTCTTCTTATTTTGTCAAAGAAAATTTTACTGCACGACAAGAAATAGCAGATTTAAAAGAGCTAGAAAACTTCTTTAGTTTTATTAAATTTATTTTGAATCGTTTAAAATATTCTCGAACGCAAAAAAGATGCAAAATGATTTAGGGCATTGGGAAAGTTGCAAATGAAACATCTTTTCCTTAGCTACATTTAGACACAAGAAGTGGGCAAAAAAAACATATTTTTCGACTTCTCTCAGAAGAACTTGTCAGACAGTATTAACGAAGAAGCAAATTTAAAGCAGACCAAACTTTTAACCACAAACATGCGATATGACGATGGATAACTTATATTCATAAAGATATTTTTTGCTAGCTCGAATCAGAATCAGTGATGATAATTTTATGTTCGCCTTATTTCACGTGCCAGTAAAATTTTCTTTGACAAAATAAGAAGAGGG